>JALIZH010029823.1:0-25000 GCA_030522465.1 Rhipicephalus appendiculatus
TTCGCGGAAGACACTTTGGAATTTAAAAAATGTCCGTCAATTCAAGCGCTGGAACGCGGATGGCGTCTGCACGATGCGCAAAGCGCGAGAATACAAACGCATGCGAAACGGACGCAGATCAGTCTCGCGTCTCGCTGCGATTCGCGGTAAAAAAAATTAAAAAAGATAACACGCACTAATTTCGTTTGTGTGCCATCCCAGTGAGAGTGTAAAAAATAAAGACATGGCATAATCAGTCGAACGGCCACAAGCTTTCGCCGAACACACGTTGGAATACACAAAGTGTCCTTCAATTTCTTTTTTACACTTTCATTGGGATGGTACACAAACGGAATGTGTGCGTGTTTTATTTTCTATTTTTTACCTGGAATTGAAGCGATACGCGAGACTAATCTGCCTCCGTTTCGCATGCGTTCGTACACTCTAAGAAAAAAAGGAGTCAAAAGCGGATTAAAAGACCGTGATTCCCTTCGGGTCGTCGCTTGACCCCTTTTGGAAGGTAGAGGCAGAGAAAGAGAGTTAGCATTTTTAAAGGTGTCAGAACACTCTCGTGAAGCGCCTTTCGATTGGCTTCCGGGATGAAGGCGCGGCCATACATATCGCGCGTTTGCCTTTCGGGCTCGGCGTCGTTGTGGCGGGCCCGCGAGCCCCGACGCCAAACTGTCGCCGCCGACGCGGCGCCTCCGCCACCTGCGCTGCCTGCTCGGCCTGCTCTCTCCCTCTCCTCCGTCTTTTGGAATGCGTCCCGTTGGTTGCGCTGGTCGCTGGTCGCGTGTCTTGTAGTTTTCAGTTCGAGCGAACGTGCGTATCTTCGGTGGCTGCACGTCAGGCTCCGTGCTCGAAGTGACGCTTGGAGTGAGGAATATTTTTGGAGCAGCGGACACGGACAACGTGCGCCTGTTAACGGTGAGTGTACTGCTTTCGTATGTACGAATTACTGTTAAGGCAGGTAGCGCAAAGAAACACGGACACAAGCGAGGAATAGTTTGAAATAGCGCTTGTCCCGTGTATTTATTCCTCGCTTGTGTCCGTGTTTCTTTGCGCTACCTGCCTTAACATGAATTCCCACAAACTAGCCCAGTTATCCGTTCTCGGGTGTACTAATTACACAGCTTTAGCTGGGCGTCTGCAGCAGCTATGCGGAAGTAGGCTGGCAGCCATTTCCAACGGTAGCCTGCGTCCGCGGGGCTGTTGCAGATGCCCAATTAAAACGGTTACTTAACGAGCTGAGACCGCTATGCGCGTTGTTGTGCAAGTGACTGCAATCCCGTATCAAGGGCGATTATTTTATGATCGCACATTCTGTCTGCACTGATGAAGATGTTCGATATCATTTTGAGGTGCGCTTTAGTCTACGTCATAATAAGATTTCCATCGATACTCGAGTGTGCAGCGGCGTCCGCGCGTGTAAACATAAAAAAAAAAGAAAAAGAAAAAAAATCCTGTCTGTACAGGACATATAGATGCACTGTATATGATGGCTTTTGTTGTTGGCGTAAAGACGGTAGTTTTGAGGTGCAGATATAATATGATGCTTTCAGCACGTACGTGGTAGTCGCTTAAATGTTTAGACTCGCCTTGCCGATAACGGGAAAAGCTCAAGACTTTCAACAGCGCGCGTTGTTGCGGCCGCCGCCGTGCGAACTTTTGCCTCGTTTCTGTTTGCTCTTTTCGTGCTTTGCCTACATCTGCGATGACGTTTGGTGTTATAACAAAATGGAGTGAGTATACGTTACTGTGGGAGCTATGTGCGTTAATTCTAGAATACGCCATGCCTGAGTTACTTTATGAAAGTTGTTTTACACGATAACGGCAAAAAACACGGTTCCTAACCATGCCTCTTTGGATTTGTTGTTTTGTTGTGAGCCTTCATTATGTCTGTGTAAATCACGTATTGAGTAGGTATTGCAAACTCTTACTATGATTCCGTTTTCTCGTTATGATATCACGTTCTTTTCAGGTACCATTTTTCATGGCTGCTCACGCTGAACAGGAGCGACAACATAGCAAGTCACAAGTCTGATTCCTCCAGCCTTCACGACTTTTCGATTCTTAATCATAAGGAATAAATATCGAAACATGATACCGATATCTGCCGTTTATTTTGCACGACATGACACTATGCACATCACAGTCACACATTTTGGTTGGTTATACTCATACAAGCATGTAAATGAGGAATACCTCAACTGCTTCAACTTCGCTGGAAGTGGTGTGTTGTTTTGAAGAGTTTTATTAAAATAATGGTAAAATTGAATTATCCTTTTTTGCAGTCGGTGGGCACAACGGCAAGTATTAATGGCGTTGATTAAAATGAATACTTCACTATTTCCAGCTGTAGTCGCGCAAAAGTAGATCATGGGTCAATTTTGTAGCTTAAAATAGCCGTAGAGTCGCTTGACGCTTCGGTGGGTGTCAATTGACCCGCGTAGGAGCGTCACCGCCAAGGGTCGTCTGACTCCCTCAGAAGTGGTAGTGTGATCATTCGCATAAGAGTCCTCCCACTCTTCTTAAGAGGGTCAGGGGACTCTCCTGAGCGCGCCGACTCTGACCCACCAAGAGAGTCACCGTGACTCTTCAAAGAGAGTCGTATACGTGGCAAGTCAGAACTCTACGAAAAGAGTCAGGCATACTCTTTTTTTTCTTAGAGTGTACTGCCGCGCTTTGCGCATCGTGTAGAAAAACGCGCATCAAGGCACCCTACGTGCAGATGCCATCCGCGTTCCAGCACTTAAATTGGCGGACACTATAAATTCCAAAGCGTGTTCCGTGGACGCCTGTGCCCATCGAGACGGGGTTGGTCAGAACGGAACGCGATGCGCGCGTCTCCCTCCTTGCATGATAGGACATGCTGGGCACAACGACGCTACGCAAGCAAAGCGCGGACGCTTGTAGAGTCCGAAGCGACCGGCGTCCGTTGGCGCGCCCCGGCGGCCACCTGGCACCGTGCCAGAACACGGACTGAGAGACGGATGGACCGACGTGAGCATGAGACATTAAAGGCTTTCGCCTTAAAAGTGAATGCGGAGTGCATAGGTTGCTAATTACGCGATGTGATGTCACCATCAGTAAACCGTTAATAAATAAGAAAAAGAGTATACGACACACCCGTGCTTGCCCCATGGGAACTAAACTGAAGCATATGAATGCGTTCGACCGAAGATTAAAAAAAAGAACAATTGGTAGGCAGTGCACTTACTGTGGGTGCTTAAGTTCAATATTTCGCGTTGGCGGACTAAAAGCAATCTGCTAGAGAACGCGCAAGTTCGATAAAAGGAATTTCACATTTCAGGAAAATTCCGAGTTCAAGGAAATTGTGTTCCAAAACCACGTTTCAATGATCGCGTGATGGCCCTTTCATTGGACCCTTCTACAGGTTGAGGAACGCAGGAAAGAGCATGAGAGAAGGCCCGCTGACTCCACCCGAAAACAGCGTTCCGGGTACGGCCGCTACCCATTGAGAAAGAAGGAACAAACGAATGAACGAACAAAAGAAAGAAAGAAAGAAAGAAAGAAAGAAAGAAAGAAAGAAAGAAAGAAAGAAAGAAAGAAAGAAAGAAAGAAAGAACGAACACGAGGCACGCCAAGTCGAAGCTTCACTTGCCCCCCCCTTTTTCCGATCGAGGAAGGGCTCCTGAATTAGATGTGAAGCATCTTATGGCGAAGCTTAATCCGGTGGTGGTGGTGGTGGTGTGCCGCGTGCCCTCCCTTACTGCGCATGTGCAAACTCTTTAAAAAAATATAAATAAATAAAAAAACCTTCTTTCCCCCCTCTCTCTCCTCTAGGCAACCACACCCTCACTGCGCATGCGTGTGCCCCCCTCTCTCCTCTCCTACGCTCCCCCCCTATCTCCTCTAGGCATCCCTGCCCGCGGCGTCCACACTCCCACTGCGCATGCGCGTCCCCCCCTCTCTCGCCTCGCGACGCCGACGCAGGCAGCGTCTGCTAGCGAGTTTCTTGGTTGAAAAAACCGACTGCTCGCGCTGCACAACCGTTCACTCGCCACCCCGTATATATGGCAATGGATTTTGACCTGCAAGGTGGTGCCGGTGGGAGATTTCTCCTGTGAGTTGTTGAACAATAAAAATTCGCAGCGTGCGCGTTAACTAAAAGCGGACTGCGGGTCTCTGTGCCCAGTCGGAGTCTTCTGTCTCTCAATGCCCATTAGCAGCGATTGGCATGTTCCAGTAGGAAACACCGCTCCATCACTGCGTGCTTTGCGCCTCCCCAGTTTTCTCTCCTGCACAACGCTGCGATCAGCGCCACCGTCAACGCCGCCGCCAGTGTAAGCGTTAGCGCCCGCTGCTTCACATCTACACATGGTTCCCTTTAGCGGGAGATGGTGTAATTTTTTAGGGGCGAAGCTCCTTAAAGCGGCACCCGTTCGTCCCTCGTCGTTGTCGTAGTCGTAGTCGTAGTGCGTAACCAGCCTTACGCTTTGGCCTCCAAGGTGGTGCCGGTGGGAGATTTCTCCTGTGCGTTGTTGAACAATAAAAAATTCGCAGCGTGCGCGTTAACTAAAAGCCGAATTCTCCTGTCTCTCATTCCCCATTAGCAGCCATTGGCATGTTCCAGTAGGAAACGTTAAAAAAAAAAAGCCGACTTCTGCTGTCTCTCATTTCCAGTAGCAGCCATTGTTTACCTCCAAGGTAGTGCCTGGTGAGATTTCTGCGGTGCGTGATTAAACAATCAAAATTTTGTTCAAAACGCCGTTGATTGATGAAATAAACCAACGAAAGACGCCAGATGTTTTCTAAAAGCAAAACGAAAACACGCCAGATGTTTCTAAAGCAAAACGAAAAGACGCCAGCTGCTTAACGAAAGACGCCAGGTGTTTTCTAAAGCAATGGTTTTATAATCAAAACCATATCGCGATACAGGTTTGTAGTTGACGATGCTCGTTGCCGTCGGTGTGTGCTCGTATGGATAAGGATGCCGCTGCAACCAGTGCAAGAACCACTTAGCTTACATTTCACCGACCACAAAGCGGTCATAATGAAAGGACAACGGAAACCAGCAATAAAAGTTTGATAAAACATTTAATCAATCGTTTCACGTCATTTTTATCGGGCGAATTAACGGAAGAAATTTCACGGTTTAACCGATGATTACTTCCAGGAGCTTCACCCAATCTCATCATCATTCACCTCGTGGATCTGCCGTCAATTTTTTTTATTGTGATAGCAGTTATATGGACGATCTTGACGGGTTTCTCCCGTCGCCGTCGCCGTTGCCGTCACCGTCAGCGTCATGCCGCGTATAAAGTCCAAATTGATAAGATCCCTCAGCGAATCGCACGTTCTACCCGCGGGTAGTAGCGGGCAAGCCGGGGCGACGAACGCGGCTGAAGCGGAGATCAAACGAGCCGGCCCATAACCGTCGCTCCGAGGCGCATGCGATAAGATCCCCCCCCGCCTCTTAGACCGACCGTCGAGTGCTCAAGCAGAGAGGAAACGCCCCGGCAACTGCGAGCTTTGATTTTACGAGCGCGGTCGTCGCTGGCGTGCGCGTTATCTCGCTATCTCGGCAGTCGCCAGTAGAGCACTGCACGGGCCCGGATTTTCGGCCCGGGCCCGGAAGTTGTTTAAACTTACCCGCCCGAGCCCGGCCCGGTGATTCAAAGCGAGACCCGGGCCCGGCCCGTACCCGAGGAAAAAATTCGCGTACCCGGCCCGGCCCGGCCCGGCCCGACCGCAGATCGGGCCCGACGGAGGCCCGAGCCAATAATCTATGTGGTGTCACCCGAACACGAAATCGACAAGGTGTTTTAAGTGACATATATGATAGATCTACGCTTTGGTGGTGCATGCTTCGCTAAAAAATTATACTTTCACCTATGGTTATTTTTTGTAAAAAGGGGCTCACGGTGAAAACAGCTGAGCTGATATACTTGATGCAATGAATGTTTTCTGGAAGTGGTACACTGTACTAACTTTTCCTGCAAACACTATGGGGATGCAATCAAGGCTTGGACGGACACCCGTCTGGTCCGGAAGAACCATTGAATAAAAAGACGAGGACACTGCCCACAAGGGGAGTAAAAATGCGCTGACGTTGCGGGACCCATAATGGGAGCCTTGTTCACAATCGTTGTGAACAAGGCTCCCGTTCTGGGTGCCGAAACGTCAACGATGGGGATCATCAAGAGCGTTTCGCCGCAGATATTGCAGCAAGGAAAGTGATTTGCAGCATGAGGTCAGTTTCAATACATCGCGCAATAAAACCAGAGGACACAAAAAACAGAACGCTCTCTTCCCTTTGTTTACATTGCGGTGAATTAAAATTTAAAGCATGCTCTAACGACAAAGCCAATCGTGCACCCTTCATGATATGTAGCGCCTATCTTCAGCATAGTAGCCCCTTGCCACAGCATGATAAATAGAGAAGGGAAGCAAAATTCGTTACGTTCTTGTAACTGCACTAACGTAGACAAAAATTATAATGAACCGAGCGCACCACGTGTACTTTTGGAAATACGTATAAGCAGCCGAAACGAAGAAAAAAATATTTGTCATAGGATTCTTTTCATCTATCCCACCGCTGCTAGTATATACACTCTGGCAGTTGTTTGTGGCATATTTTACAGCTTGTTTCTTCACATGTCATTGAGCAAAAAATCAAATTATGCGCTGTTGCATCACATATCCTGACGCCCTAAAGTTTCTCGCACTGCTTACGCTAGCAGGGGAGTACATCTGCCTTGCGAATTGTGAAGGCGTCGCCAGTGGTTGCTTTTAACTTCCACCCCTGGAGCAAATTTAGGATGTCTCTGCGGACATCTGCACAATGAACATAGGTGTCCAGCTTTTGCCTTCATTTCTGTCGTTCCCGGACGTCGCGCCGGTCTTCAATGTCATCTATAAAACTCCTCTTTGAGGGTTTCTCCGTGCAGTTTTCAGCAGTGTATGTTATGCATGTTTTGCACCACGCTCTCTTGTTTTTTTTCCCCATATTATAATGGTGCACGCCTTCCTAACGATGTTACTGGTATAGAAGGTGGTCATTGGACTATACGACTGACTGGAGGACGAAGAGATCTCGATCTATTTTCAGGGTTTGTTCCAGTTTGGTAATACGTGTCGCGAATAAGCTTTTCGACGCTTACTCATATGGTTCGAGGTAAAGGGACATCAATCACATGGCACGGAATTCGCAATTGTCTTTTTTCAAGCCAGGTATTTCGTAAGCAAATATACTTTGCCCGAGGCTTTGTTTAATGGACCTATGCTATTCCTGCACATGCCAACGCTGTTGCTGCAGTATCATGTATCTCTCGCAATATATAGCGCAGGGGTCTCAAACACGCAGCACGCACACGGCTGCCTTCGTCCGACTTTTTTTCTTTATAAGTACTTCCTTAAGCTACATAGGCATGACAGGTCTAAAGCATTTTCTTGTCAGACACCCCATGCGTCCACCATGCGTTCATACATAACCGTGAAAGAAAAGTCTATATTTCAGAATCGGCGTCCAGATTTTAGTCATTTTGGAGATAGGTATAAATATGTTGTTGGAATCTCGCCACCAAATACTTTTCAGAAATGATCGATATATGAGATATGGGAAATGTATTTCAAATGACAAAATCAGGTGACATTTGGTACAACCTATTCCGCACCCCCCACCCCTCCTACCCCTTGCCCTGGCCTTTGCGGGACTAAATTTTCGTGAATGCAGACCGTTAGCTGATGCGAGTTTGAGACCCCTACTATAGCTGAACAAGACGAAAGCTCAAACGCTAACAATGTGGGCGCACAAGGTAGGCTGTGCATGTACATCTCGCGTGACATGACCACTGGGAGCCATGACAGAGCCACGGAAAACAAATGCCTTTATAGGGATCCTATGTAACGAGACTCCGTGCAGTCCTTTCGTTTTAGTGGATGGCTGGAATATTCAAAATCGTTTCCCAGCTTTAGAGCTCTTGCGATGATAAGTTACAAATTTATTATATTACCTTAATTACTGTGATCACAGAATACCATTTGGGATATAAAATAATAAAGAATGCGAATAAAGCCCAGAATAGCCAGATGTTAACTATGTAAGCGTCTGGCCTATTTACTTTTAGCTCGCCCGTTTCAGATAAATCAAGTAGCCCCATATGCAAGAAGCAAAAGAAGTTCAGTACTTGTCCATCATAGAACTTCAAATAACTTGCCCCACAAAAAAGAACCATTTTTTTTTCGAGATGAAATGTGAAACATATATGTATGAGCGATTTCTCTGGAATAAACTTAAAGGGACACTAAAGAGAAGAATAATTTTTTGATTATCAGTAAATTACTGTTTTACAATTCCAAAGCAACCACGCTCGCCGTGACAAGACTTCGTAAGCGCGGAAATGCGGGTGGCGACGCCACCTTGAAATTGACGCAGCAGAAGTCGTCACGTCACAGATTCTGACGGCGTCTACCGGGGCCTACGTAGATCCTAATCGGTAAAAATGAAGTAAATTTACCTCTGAGTAGCCCATAGACTTAACATACCACGTTTCAGGAAATTTTGAAGATCTAGTGCCCCCAAAATACGACGAATACAGTTTGAAATCCGTGACGCCACGCGCGGAGATTACAGCACGAATTTCTAAAATGGAACCTTGGCCTTAATTTTTTCCTGTCTGAATAAACTTATGGTGTGAAAGGAATGATATTCAAATTCTCAGAATACACATTATTAGTCTAAACCACTGCAGTGTTTCACTTTCGTGTCTCTTTAAGAATCGAGAAAAGTCCAGGCCCGGCCCGACCCGAGCCCGGCACCTCAAACCCGGGCCCGGCCCTAAGCCCGGAGCTTCAGGCCCGAGCCCGGCCCGGGCCCGCCGTAAAACCTGCTTTACCCGGCCCGGCCCGGCCCACGGGCCGGGCCGGGCCCGGGTTTTCGGGTAGGCCCGAGCCCGTGCAGTGCTCTAGTCGCCAGCGGGCGGCTCGTATATAAATCTATGTGCTGCGCTCTTAACGCGAAGAGAATGTGTGAAGCGTGCGTGTCCCTGGAGCGGCCGTATTTTCTTAAACCAGTGTTTTGTAGAGTTGCTTGAGACGGGTTCAAAAGAGTTTGCTGCCAGCCTCACTTCATATAACATTACAATTTGTTGCTATCGCATCCATTGCTTCACCCTTGCGGTGAAACTGACTTTTTGACTGGGTGAAAAAAATGTCAACTCTTTTTCCATAGGCACTCACCCTTACCCCATTATTTTCAATGGAGTGAGTGTTCTCTTCCGCACACTGTTATATTTGCATCTATGACTTACGAACGTTTCAGTGCTAGTAGAACAACTTCTCGCAGATATTGGCATTGCTTTCGGTGACGGCAGCATAAAGACTATAAACGATTATAAACGAGAATTAGTTCAGAGATCTTTTATGTTATGGTTGCCCAAAAGCTTAAAAACATATGAAGTCATGATTTGAAGTCTAACCTGAGTGATAAACGAGGCTTTTGAGCAGAGCATACGTTAGCATTATCTATCTATCTATCTATCTATCTATCTATCTATCTATCTATCTATCTATCTATCTAAGCGTCTTTGTTTTGGTGATTTCGCATAGCCGTAGACGTATGTACATACAACCTGTACTCTTTTTATCACTGAGCACTGCATAATTATTTAGCTTTAAGCAGCCAACTTTTTTTTAGTTTTAGGAGCGAAGCTCCTTAGGCCGGCACCCGTTCGCCCTTGAAGCTCCCTGGGTGCGTAGCCGGCTCAAAAAGACAATCAATGAAACGCCGTGCGCGCCGAACGCCGGGCGGTTTGCTTCTAGCGCACCAGAAATTTGAGGTTAAATGAAAGAAATAAGCTCTGTGCACAACTGGTTATATTGGTCGTCTTCACTTTCACCATCGTGAATTGTGAAATGACAACCGTCGTTCTAGCGCAGCACGGGCGCTTTGTCTAAGGTAGCAGTAGACGCTCTTCCCTCGCGGCGCCGGCGCAACACCAACAAAAAAAATAAAAAAAAACACAGCATATCCACGGAGTGAATGATGATGAGTGGGCGAAGCTGCGGAGGTTCATCGGTAAACCGTGAATCTTCCGTGAATTCTGCCCGGTACATCATCACCCACGTGAGATCGGGCGCGTTTATACTAAATGGTCGATGAGAGTTATGGTGACTGAAGCAATCATGGTTACACCGTGAAATCTTCAGGGGTTTCGCCCAGCAGTAATCAAAGCGATAGTGTGTGTGAAATTTTATTCAAACTTCAACGACCGGTCGTCGTCCATGGTCCGCCAAGCAGAACGATCCGGCAAGCGCACTCGTACGGCGGTCCGCGCAATCGGAGAGCAGCTGCACCGCCAACGCCGTCTAGCGTACCTTCACCCAACCGCCATATTGTACGCATGTCTATAGACTATTTTCCGTGAGACATCTGGGCGCCGCCATCTTGGGCTGTTAAGCCGATGTTTTCTTGTTATTGTGTCTCGCGACGTGAGTTAATAAGGCCACGAAACATCGTATGCACCAACCCAACAGTTATCATGTGTATGCGTCTACCGTAATTTGTTCGTTTAGCTGTTAAATATACAAAACACAAAGGTTAACAGCCCACTATGGCGGCACTGAAACCTGTCCGTAAAATAGTCTATAGGACAGCGCCCTCTCGGAAACAAGACGAGAACTGGAGATGACGGCACCATATCCACGGAGTGAATGACGATGTAATCTTCCGCAAATTCTGCGCAGTACATCATCAACGACGTGAGATCGGGCGCATTTCTACTAAAGGGTCGATGAGAGTCATGGCGACTCGCAGCTCACTTTAATTTTACATGTACGTTGTGAATTGTTTTATTGTTTAATCACGCACAGGAGACATCTCACACCGGCACTACCTTGGAGGTTGAAATCCAGTGCCTACTGGCTACTCAGGATGGGGGGACCGCCGAGGTGATGCCATAAGGAGCTTCGCCCTTAAAATTCAGAAAATCCGCATTGCCCACCGAGACCCTTGCCCCTCTCCCGTCATGCGTGCATGGCAAGCAGAGCTAGTGGACAGGTACCAGCGTATAATGCGCGCCTCTTCACTCCCAGCGGCAGCTTGGCGCTGCAGACGTGCGCCATGTGCGCACCCTGAGGTCCTCCGGTATGCACGCCGGGCGCTCATCCGTCCGTGCGGCTCGCCTGCACACACGCTACACCCTATAGCTCCTGCCGCTAATGGCTCACGCGACTTCCAGGCTTTCACGCGCCACTTTGAATTGATGGCCCAGTCAGCTACTAACGTAAGTTCTGCCGCAGGGGGTTCGTTGCACCCCCTCCTACAAAATTTACCCCGTTACTCCAACGCGGATTCTGACACTCTCCTATCGCCACCATCGGATTCTGAAATCAAAGAAGCCTTAGGTGCAATGAAAAAAGGTACGGCCCCTGGACCCGATGGCCTCCCCGTCGAGTTCTACATCCAGTTTTGGCCCATTATTGGCCCATTTATGTCACGTGTCATCAGGCGCTGTTTCCACGATCTTTCCCTCCCGCACTCTTTCCGCAGTGGCCGTATCACACTGATACCCAAGAAAGACTCCCAATCCACGCGACCCGAAGATTGGCGCCCCATCACCCTTCTCAATTCGGATTACAAACTCCTCGCTAACATTCTGGTACGCCGAATCAGTCCGTCTCTTCCATCGCTAATAGCTCCCCACCAAGTCTGTTCCATTCCGGGCCGCGACATTCATAGTCATACCTGGCTCACGCGTGACATAATGCAGTACACCATTGGACGGTGCGCACAGGGGTTACTGGTTTCCTTAGATCAGGAAAAAGCTTTTGACTTCGTGGAACATGCCTATTTATTCAACGTCTTACAAGCATTCGGTTTTCCTGCCAAGTTCATCCGCCTCATTCATGCTATGTACGCTAACTCCGAGAGTACCCTTTTTCTAGATTCGCGAGAGAGCCGCCCATTCCAGGTTACGCGAGGAGTCCGTCAGGGTTGTCCTCTCTCCCCCGTCTTATTCGTCCTTGCCTTAGAACCCTTTTTAAAGGCCATCGAACGAGATCCACAGATCCGTGGCTTACCCCTCCCTGGCCGCACTGAAGTAAAAGTAACTGCCTATGCCGATGATATTACTCTGTACATACACAACGAACAGTCACTGCAGCACGTCCTGAATGCCTTTTCCAATTATGGTGTGATTTCTGGTGCTCGTTTAAATTTGTCGAAAAGCCAGTATTTCTTCATTGGAAACCCTGCCGGGCGTATTAACATCACATTGCCTTTGCAATGGTCCCCCCACCATGGAGATACTAGGTGTCACTTACAATGCTTACGGTATACAGGAAAATATCTGGACATCTGTTATACAAGCTCTAACACAAAACATAGACGCTGCTAAGCACTTTGATTTTCCCCTTTTAGAACGCCGGTACTTGTCGCAATCGGTCTACCTCGGCAAATTTTGGTACTTGTGTCACACAGTCAAACCCCCCACTCCGCGTTTCACAGAAAGTTCAACGTTTAATCACCTCGTTCTTTTGGTCCGGTGGTACGGAATTATTATCGCGCCCCACGTTAGCGCAACCGCGTAGCCGAGGAGGCTTCGCGTTCCCCGACGTGGCCGTTACGGCTTCCATCCTGTCTCTCCGCACTTTATTGCGAGTTTTAAATAATGATTGTACGCCTGCGCAGACACTCGCACGTTACCACCTAGGTCCATCCCTACGTGTCCTAGTGCCCGCTGGTCCTATCAACTGTGGTCCGCAGTCCTCCCATTTACCGACTGTGTATCGTGCCCTCCTGGCCTTCCACCGCCGTCTAGAGACTACATGCCCCAAGATCGATGTAACCGAAGCGAAAGTGGTGGACACAATGGCCGCCCTTGTGCAGCCTTTGGTACCCCGACACCGGCATGCGGTAATGAGTCGCTCTTGGAAGCACATGGTCGCAGCGGCGTTGCCGGGTCACCTCCGTGACTTTGTTTGGCGATGGGGCTGGGGCTTGCTCCCCACTCGAGATCGGCTGCAACGATGGCAGGTGGTACGCACCTCCACTTGCCCCAACTGCGTCATGGTGGAGACCAACCGACATGCGACTATCGAATGCGTGGTCGCCCGCCTTTTTTGGCGTGCGGTCCATGCTGGTTTTCGTGGGCAGGGTGTTCGAGCGTTCGTGTCCAGTGGCCGGTTCCCACGGGGGCGCTTCACGGCACTCTTAGTAGTTGCCGGCCTGTTCAGCCTTTGGCGCAACCGCTGCGAAGCCGTCGCTGGGAATTGCCGTCGACGGGCCTTATGGCCAATATTGGGGCGCATGAGGCGCGAGATCCTCGCGTTTCTCTCGGAGGAGCTTTTCTTTTTGGGGGAGCACGAGTTTCTGCGCCATTGGTCATGCCCTTTTGTCGAGGTTGAGCATGAACGTGTCCAACTTATTTTTTCGGCCTACATGGTGCTAGGCCGCACCGTAGGGTCGGAGCTGGTGTACTTGTCTCCTTGCCCTTTCGACCTGTTCTCTATTGTGACATTTGTGAGCTATGTGTATTTGTTGTTATGCTGATCACACTTCTGCTGTTCGCCCTATGCGAAAGTGTTAGTTTGTGATGTACAATGGTGAAAGTGTGAATGTATCCCTGTACACTGACATGTCATGCATAATTTATGCTCTGTACATAGTGTAAATAAATTTTTTCTAAACAAAATTCTCATCGTTGCCGGTGCTTTCTGTCTCTGGCGCAACCGCTGCGAGGCGGTTGCAGCAGGCCGTCGCCGTCGCGCTCTCTTCCCCATTCTAGAGCGATTGTATTCGGAGCTGCTATCAGTTTTGTCGGAGGAGCTCTTCTTCCTCGGTGAAGAGGAATTCCTTCGGCACTGGTCTTGCCCCTTTGTGTTAGTTTGCGACAGACGTGTAAGACTTATCTTCCGGCCTGCCTGGTTTTGGTAGGCTGATGTCTCGATTGGTGTCGGCACAAGCGCCATGTAAATACGCAAAATGTACATAGTCATGTTTTATTCGCGCTTTTTTGTTTACCACGTAATGTACATATGTATACCTATGTTTCTGTAACAAATTTTGTGTGTCTGTGTATGTTCAGTTCCGTTGAAATGTTGTGTTGAAATGTTATTGATGTCCACCGTCTGTGATAATAAATTTCTCTAAACACAAGTACCGTCATCTAGCGGACATTCCACGAACTGTTTTACAAAGAGCTGTGCTGTGAGCACGGACAACGCCGCACGCCGACAAGGCTCGGTCTTAAGGTGCTTCGCCCCTAAAATAAAAAATTACACCATCTCCCGCTAAAGGGAACCATGTGTAGATGTGAAGCAGCGGGCACTAACGCTTATACTGGCGGCGGCGTTGACGCTGGCACTATCGCAGCGTTGCGCAGGAGAGAAAACTGGGGAGGCACAAAGCACGCAGTGATGGAGCGGTGTTTCCTACTGGAACATGCCAATCACTGCTAATGGGCAATGAGAGACAGAAGACTCCGACTGGACACAGAGACCCGCACTCCGCTTTTAGTTAACGCGCACGCTGCGAATTTTTATTGTTCAACAACGCACAGGAGAAATCTCCCACCGGCACCACCTTGGAGGTCAAGATCCATTGCTATATATACGGGATGGCCAGTGAACGGTTGTGCAGCGCGAGCAGTCGGTTTTTTCAACCAAGAAACTCGCTAGCAGACGCTGCCTGCGTCGGCGTCGCGAGGCGAGAGAGGGGGGAGCCTAGGAGAGGAGAGAGAGAGGGGGGTGATACGCATGCGCAGTGGGAGTGTGAACGCCGTGGGCAGGGATGCGTAGAGGAGAGAGGGGGGGGAGCGTAGGTGAGGAGAGAGAGGGGGGGACGCGCATGCGCAGTGGGCAGGGATGCCTAGAGGAGAGAGGGGGGGAGGGTAAGAGGGGAGAGAGGAGGGGGAGGCGCATGCGCAGTGAGGGTGTGGTTGCCGCGGGGAGGGATGCCTAGAGGAGGGAGAGGGGGAGAGGAGGGTTTTTATTTTTATTTTTTTTGAAAGGTTTGCGCATGCGCAGTAAGGGTGGTCACGCCGGCACACCACCACCACCACCACCACCACCACCGGATTAAGCTTCGCCATAAGATGCTTCACATCTAAAAAAGAAACGGCACGCGGTGCAACGCGCTCGCGGCGTTCGGCGCGCGTTGCGCAAAAAACAAGGTGCGCGGCGCAAAAACAGTTCGCGTTTATAAACGAGAATAACATTTACCGAAAACCATGTTTCTACATATGTAAAAAAAAATAAGGACCCACTTGACGTTACTTAGGGCTCCTCACAGAATATGGATAGTCGTCCTCAAAAAATTGAAGGACACTTTCATAAGGAAGGCCTACAAATCAGCCCTAGGTCTCCCATCTTACACCAGCAACGAAAGATTGCTGCAGTTGGGGGTCCACAACACGTTGGACGAAATCATTGAAGCTCAACACATAGCCCAACTCGAAAGGCTCTCCAGCACGTGGGCAGGCAGGGAAATCATGGAGAAATTGAACATAAATTACCACGGAATGAGGGGTCCCAAAGAAATGCTCCACCCACATGTACGAGCCAAAATTATCACTGAAACGCTACCAAAAAACATGCACCCTATCTACAACGTGGAACGGAGGAAATGCCGCACGAAAGCAATCTTGAAAAACTATGCCAAGAACGAGAACTCCCTATTCGTGGATGCGGCCAGGTACCCCGGGAAGGAAGCTTTCACGACCGTGGCGATCGACACGAAAGGAATGATAGCGTCGGCCAGCTCAGTAAAAGCCAGACACTCAGAAGCAGCGGAGGAAATGGCCATAGCGCTAGCCATACTCAGCAGAGGTCACAGCAGAATTATTAGCGACTCTAAACCGGCAATTCGAAACTACACAAGAGGGTGGGTCTCTAGTGAAGCGGCCAGAATCCTAAACAGCAAGGCAGAGGAATTCAAGAACGGAGCCTTTACACCTAGGTACTTGAAATGGATCCCGGCGCACATGGGAGAAGATGAAGAGGACCCCAAAAACCCCCCAAACCTGAATGAGAAGGCTCACCTTGCCGCGCGCGAACTCACCATCCGCGGCTGGGAACACCCATCTCATGATCCCAGGGGGACCGATATAACTCAGGATGATAAAGATCAGCTTCTCACCTTCCACGACATATTGACCCACTACAAGAAACAAAGGGAAATACACCCACCACCCCACAGTAAACTAGATAGGTCACAAGAAGTAGACTGGAGACGTCTGCAAACGAGAACTTTTCAAAACCCAGTGCACTTCAACCGCATCTACCCCAAGCAATTCCCCGACGCTGGCTGTATCCTATGTAAACACGAATACGCAGACATAGAACATATCCTATGGAAATGCCCACACACTACACGGCTTTTCGATCGCAACAACCCGGACCTCCTTGAGACGCGTTGGCGCGACGCTCTGGCTAGCTCAGAACTTGAAGACCAAGTTTGGGCCATCCAGCAGGCCCGGGAAGCGGCGGAAAGGCTAAACCTTACCGCGACCAACCGGGTGGCCTAGGCCAGGCCGCCAATCTGCCGGTTTTAAATAAAGTTTTTTCCACTCCACTCCACTTTGTACATTCCAAAGTGTGTTCGGCGAAAGCGTGTGGCCATTCCACTGACTATGCCATGTCTTTTATCTTTTACACTCTCAGTGGGATAACACACAAACCGAATGTGTGCGTGTTTTCTATTTTAATTTTTTACCGCGAATCGCAGCGAGACGCGAGACAGACGGACAGAGGGACAGACGGACGGACGTACGACGGACGGATGGATGGACAGACGGATGGACGGACGGACGGACGGACGGACGGACAGACAGACAGACAGACGGACGGACGGACGGACAGACCGACGGACGGACGGACAGACGGACGGACACCGGACGGACGGACGGACACCGGACGGACGGACGCACGGTCGGACGGACGGACAGACAGACAGACAGACAGACAGACAGACAGACAGACAGACAGACAGACAGACAGACAGACAGACAGACAGACGGACGGATGGACGGATGCACAGACGGACGGACGGATGGACGGATGGACGGACGGACGGACACCGGACGGACACCGGACGGACGGACGGACGGACGGACGGACAGACGGACGGACGCCGGACGGACACCGGACGGACACCGGACGGACGTGAGCATGAGACATTAAAACCTAAACGTGAATATGATGAAGGCGATAAGCAGCTTAGCAAGGATGCGGAGCGCAAAGCCAGAGCAGCGGCAGCAAGATGAGCCCGGCAAGAGGGTCCTGCCGGTAAAGCACGACGAGGGATCCTACCGTGCGTGCTAGAGCCGCCGAATCTAAGCGCCGACGCCGCCAACCGTTTCAAAATTTACATAGTCGTTTGCTTCCCATTTCTAAGGAGCTTCGCTCATCGGTTGTATTCGTACTCGGAACAACTGCTAATTTTTAGAAGTGAAGCATCTTATGGCGAAGCTAAATCCGGTGGTCGTGTGCGGCGTGACCACCCTTACTGCGCATGCGCAAACCCTTTCAAAAAATAAACATAAAAACCTCCTCTCCCCCCTCTCTCCTCTAGGCATCCCTGCCCGCCAACACTCCCACTGCGCATGCGCGTCCCCCCCCCTCTCTCTCTCCTCTCCTACGCTCCCCCCTCTCTCGCCTCGCGACGCCGACGCAGGCAGCGTCTGCTAGCGAGTTTCTTGGTTGAAAAAACCGACTGCTCGCGCTGCACAACCGTTCACTGGCCACCCCGTATATATGGCACTGGATCTTGACTTGCAAGGTGGTGCCGGTGGGAGATTTCTCCAGTGCGTTGTTGAACAATAAAAATTAGCAGCGTGCGCGTTAACTAAAAGCGGACTGCGGGACTCTGTGTCCAGCCGGATTCTTCTGTCTCTCATTGCCCATTAGCAGCGATTGGCATGTTCCAGTAGGAAACACCGGTCCATCACTGCGTGCTTTGCGACTCCCCAGTTTTCTCTCCTGCGCAACGCCGCGATGAGCGCCATGCAGCGTCAATGCCACCGCCAGTGTAAGCGTTAGCGCCCTCTGCTTCGCATCTACACATGGTTCCCTTTAGCGGGAGATGGTGTAGTTTTTTTTTCCGCCTCGAAACAGTAAAATGTCAACTTCGAGTGGTAGACCACCTCAAATAACCCCAGAATGAGGTATTCATTAAGAGTGAATTAACGTTAATTAGCCAACTTTTCATTCTTGATCGAATCGATAAAGTATTAACTTCAAGTTGTAGACTGCCTCAAATAACCTAGAATCAAGTATTCATTAACAGCCGAGATGTTCTAGCTCGGTGTAAGGTATGTGGAGTGTGTCACCATGCCCGAAAATTATCGTTATCATGAACGGGTATGTGCCACAGAATTTGGAAAATACCCACTACTCACCGCTACGGCATGGCCTGCAATAACCCTGAGATCGAGTACTGAGAAAGAAAGAGAGATAGAAACAGAGACGGAAAGAAAGACAAAAAGAAAGAGAAAGAGAACCACTTTCGGCGAAACAAAATTCTTCACAACGCGGGATTCGAATCCGCGTACCCTCGATCCGATGGCTAACGTCCTAACCACTCGGATATCCATGCAGGCTAGCATGGTTATAGCATAGCGTTGTATAATATAGTGTAGCAAGGGGGGTGAGAAAGGGAAGCTTGAGCATGAGGAGGAGATGTGATTTAGGAGGAGGGAAAGGTAGGAGGGGGAGAGATTAAAGCGCAGCACAGAAAGAATGAAGCTTAGAATAACAGAGAGCTGAGCTGAGTTCATGCTTGCACGCGCTGTCTTTTAGAAGAAACAATGAGAAAAAAAAATTGGACCATCTCCCCGAAGGGAACCCTGATGGGATGCGAAGCAGCAGCGGTGCGCACGGCGTTGACCCGGTTGAAACGGGCGTCATCGCAGATAAACGAGCCGAAAGAGTGTTTCCACTCGACGTGCGGTCGAGCGTTGCGGGCGGTGGAGAGGGTGAAGCGAGAGAAAAGTGACACGTTCAGAGGTGTTGCGAGCGGGCGGAGCAGCCGGCAGCTGCGGGCGCTGCCGCGAGCATGCTGCGGGTGAGGGAGAGAGTGACGTCAGCGCGCACCTGCGAGGGAAGCGTGCGAGGGGAGCGTGACCTACTTGGCAACGCTCCAACACCTACGGCGAGGGGAACGCGTTGCGGCGCATTCGTACGGACTTACGTAACGTACGGCGTTACACACGTGAGTCAAATAGCTGCTTCGCACCTAAAATAGAGGCCAAGGAGGAAACCACGCATCTCGAAGCTAAGCGTGTCGGTCGACGGGAAGTTCGAGCGGCGACGGGCCCGTACTTCGCTGTGCCAAGCAATCATTGCGCGGATTAATGCAAAATGGCCGCAATTTATTGTGCTGTAATCGGCCTGGTCGTTTTTTCTGATGAAAAACAAAAGCGCGTGAAATACGCCAAGTGTGAAATACAAGCGCTCTCGCGCGGATTTGTTGGTTGATACACAACTGTGTTTCTTCATCGCTGCATTCTACGGGGCTTCACGCTCAATGGTGGACACGTAAGCGGTGTGTTTTGACGCGCGTCTCTCATATAGCGTGAATTCCTGTACAAAGAACGGACACAGCCCTCTCCACTCCTTAGTTTCCCATCGGTGCCGACACCACTGCCTTTATGCGATCGCCAGCATTACGCCATTATTTAATCAACTTCCTGCTATTGTCATATTATCGTCATTACGCCCATAATAATTATGCTCTGTGTGTCGTTACTCAGTCAATATATAAGCATGCTTTAATTAAGTCGAAATTTTGTCGTCAGCACACCGTCGCCTTTATGGGATCCTCATCGCTACATTTGTACAGGTGCATTCGCTACCGTATTGACGTTGTTATACCGCCGTAATTGTTCCGTGGTACAGCGCACGTTGTATTCATGTTGTCGTCATCCAATCTGATCATCGTTTTCAATCCTGTCGCACGCGTGAAATCGTCGTCGTCATTACAGCTTCGTAGTGGAGTCGTCATATTATTGTGAAATTCAAGCATTATACCGGGTGTCAAAGTTAAGCTTTCTCGTTTTATTAAAATTCGGCACTGGGAAGAACATGAAAACCACCTTTACAGATAACATATATATCCTGGGGGACACAAAGTGAGAAGATAATTATCACTGTCAGGAGCCCAATTAACTCAGATTCATTAATTAACTTTTTAGTGACTGCAGCAAGCAAGCATGTTTATATTGAAAAGTTAAAGGGAGTCGCGTTTATACACAGTTCCATTTGGAAGAATTTTCCTAGCATGTCTGTGCTCCGAGATATCCCGCTGCAAAGTTTGATTATGCATGCAGGGCGCTGTGGATCAGCGCAATGTTCCTCCCCGATGTGACGAACAGTCATTGCTTGCTATCGCCAGCCAGTAGCAAAAGGGTAACCGTTATCATCTTTGCCTGTGCCTTCGACCCGTTATCAGATTAAACGACGCAAGCAACTGCCACGGCCCACCGGGGAGGAGATTGCGCCGCCGCTGACTGTCTCGCATGCGTAATCAGGTAAACCACAATTAAACTTTGCAGCGGGATATCTCGGAGCACAGACATGCTAGAAGAATTCTTCCAAATGGAACTGTGTATAAATGCGACTGCCTCAAACTTTTCAATACAAACATGCTTTCTTGCTGCAATCACTAAAAAGTTAATTATTGAATCTGAGTTAATTGGGCACCTGAAAGCGATAATTATTGTCTCATTGCATGTCCCCCCTGGATGTATAAGTTATCTGCAAAGGTGGTTTTCATGTTCTTCCCAGTGCTGAATTTTAATAAAACGAGAAAGCTTAACTTTGAACACCCGGTATTGTCGACATGTCGTCGTAGCCATTCCATGGATGTCCTGTTGTAATGCTTTCCTGTCGTCTTCAGTTTACTGTTATGTTTCCACTGTGAAGTTACGCACGACTATCCTACTGTCCTGCATACTACGTGTGATGACTTCGGTTCAGAAATAATGATGGAGACATTTCCTGGCAGAACTGTATCTAGCATGCTCTCATACTTCTATGTGTACTTGCCAATGATCTAAGACTTCGCAAACACCACCCGAAGCTTCGGTTAACGCATTCGTACCACCACGTTTGATTCATTCACGTTCTTGTTCTGTCGGCATAAGTGTTTTTTCATGTTTTTCCTTTGCTGAAAACTTATTACTTTCAGTTTCTGTTAATGCTATAAATCTGAAACTCGTTTCAACCCATACCATTTTTCTTGTTCACCTCCACAGCTAACGGCGTATTCGCTAAAAGTGCCGACGATCTCCTTAGGCTGAATGCCGATTATGCGTTGCCAACACTGATTCGGAAACTTTCTCGCGCCCAAGAAAACGGGAATCGCTTAAATGCAGCAAACAAAGCTTTTCTTTCATTGCTTAAAAAATAAAAAAAAATCGCCGACGATTGCGATACTGCTTAATGCGACTTCTGAGCGCACCTTCGTGTTGGGGCAAGGCCAGCTGTGTTTGAAATTATGCCTTTCCGCAAATAATTTTTGTGAAGTATGACAGCACCCACTACACCATTATTCGTCGTTCTGCGGATAAGAGAGGTACCCGCTACGCATCTGTAAGGTATTATGCGCGCTTTGATGGTGTTGCATGTGTCTGATGACGTTGAAGAATTACGGCTGAGCACTTTGCAGTGGGTGGGAAGCATTAAACAACACACTCGTTGCGCAATTAGCGTTATGTGACGACTGGTTGTTATTTTGCTCCTCCGCCAATCTGTATTACATAGGTGGACATGATTGTTTGCCTGACATGACGCCTGTATACGGTCTTTTTGCAATTGAGTTGCAAGAACAATTGTGGCTCTTTGGTAGAATACTTGACTGTCACGCAAAGAGCCGGGGTTGAAATCTCATTCGATCAGGAGTATTTTTTCTCATTGTAATTCTTCATGTCGATCGGTTATACGCCGCCGACGGTGACGGCAACGGCGACGGCAACGCCGCTCAACGCTGAAACGGGTGCCTAAGAGCAGCGCTCTACAAAAAGACTGAGAAGAAGGAGGATGATGAAACTTTATTGTAAGGGTCCGGCGGCCTCGGTAGTGCGGATCCCACACCAAGGCGTCAACCAGGAGCCCTTGGGCCCTGGCGGCGTCCTCGGCTCGTCGGATTGCCCAGAGCTGTTCCTCTGGATCTGCGCTGAGCATCACGGTGTCCCACTGCTCATCATTATTAATTGCGCGACCCTGTCAGACCGCCTTTCGACCCAGAGGATGTGACCCACAGGATGTGAGGTAGGTCCGCCCTTTTGGTACATAATTTGCACCTGTCAGTGTACTGTCCTGGGTAATAGTGGCTACAGGCCACAGTATTCCGGTACGTGTTTGTTTGAATGAGGCGTCAGGCCACCGCTTACTGTTTGGTAAGTGTGTGGTGCGCGGGAGGATACCGGGCCCTTTCCACTCGATAATGGTGAGTGATTTTTCTGTAGGCGACCATGCGATCTCCTCTCGAACCTAGTGGGGGCATCTCAGTGGCTCGGCGTGTAAGTCCTCGAGCCTCGGTGTGAGCCAGCTCATTGCCAGGAAGAGAGGACCGTGCAGGCGCCCAAATAATGTGGATTTTTTCTGTGGTCTCGAAAGTTCACCAAGATTCTTCGTGCTTCCGACGAGATCCGCCCTCTGGCAAAATTTCTAACCGCGGCCTTGGAGTACCTGATTAGATTTTTAGCTTGCGTGGAAGCTACTGCCAATGCGATAGCCGATTCTTCCGCAGCTTCCACGCTGCCGGTTCGAATGTGAGAAGTCATTGCCCCCGTAAGAGACTTTTTTGTTGGCTCTCAAGTTCATAGAGCAAGCCAGTTTGTACTTATCACTTTATCATTTTTGTTTTACGTCCACATTGGCAAACTATAGTGAGCACATTCCGTGAACACACACTTGATAAAGATGTTTCAGCGAGAGTTGCTAGAAGAGCTGGAAATCAGTTAAGGCGGACTGAAGAATCTAACGAAAGTTTTCACGAGTTGCTCCAGCTGTTGCTAGGTTATCGAATGCATACCTTAAAACTCGCGTTGCGTAACAAAGAGGCAAGAAGAGACAGACAGACAGGCCATCCAAACGGATCTTTAATCGAGTAGCCGCCATTGGCAACCGCTTGACCTGTGTGCCAAAAAAAAATCACAATAACTGTGTACGAGGGTTGTCCGTAGATAAGGTTCCAATGATTTTTTCACAATGAAAATCATATTTATTGGCATTGAGTAATCAATTCTTGGAAAGCTTAGACCTTCTCCTTTTTTTTTTTCGACATAATCGCCGTTGAGATCAATGCATTTTTACATATGTTGTACAATATTCTTTATGCCTTAGTCGTAGAACTCTCCCGCCGCACGGCGAAGGGAGCTTAAAACCTCTTTTTGCAGCTCTTCTCCGTTTGTGAAATACGTCCTATCCAGGTGTTTGTTCAGTTCCGGCAAAATATGGTAGTTATACTTGGGGCTTCTTCTTGACTGTAGGAAGGGGTGTGTGACAGTATCTCATCCAAATTTGTGGATGACATTGTTTGTTACACGGCCGATGTGTGGACGAGCGTCGGCATGATGGAAACACACTCTGGTCGTGAGCCTGCCTCTCCTCTTGTTTTGAAACGCGCGGAGAATGTTCTTTAACGTCTCACAATAGCGCTCCTCATTGATCGTCGCACTGGCAAGCATGAATTCACACAACAATAACCCATGCGCTCCCAAAAGACGTTCGCCATCCCTTTGCCGCCTGGCAGTTTTGTTCGAACTTCCACGGCTTCGGCGACTCTGGATGTCTGTACTGACGGGGTGTTGTTTAGTTTCTGGCGTTGTGTATTCGCGACAGATGCATTTGCGCACGCGTCGTACGCTCATGCACTTTTCTCCGTAAACTTCACGCACTTGGGAATTAATGTTCAGCGGCTCCGTGTGTTTTTGCGCCCAAAAAACGAGTCACAGCGCGTAATCCGCTCCTGGCGGGAGAAGCGAGTTGGAGCTCCGTCCCTAACGGCTGTTACGCCAAGACTGAGCGTCGCAGACAGGTCGCCGGGGTGGGGAATGTGAGAGGCAGAATCAAGCTACACGCCAGTGTCACCGTATCTAGCGTAACAGCTTTCCTCGCGACTGCCGAACCATGGGAACCTTATTTTACGGACAACCCTCGTATGTAAACTTGCGGGCTGTGACAGTGGCGCGTGCTTACATATGCTTAATATTAAGAATGTGGCGGAATATCAGCACGGTAAATATCAAGAACTTTTCGGAGAATTATGAGAATAATATGACTCTTCAAGCCTGCGCTACGCAAACGTTCGCTTCGTGACTCTAGAGATAACAAAGGGACGTAGCAACGAAGGCGGGTCGGAAAACACAGGTCAACTTGGTCAATAAAAGTTAGCTAGACGAGAATGGAACAAAAACAGACAAGCCGTTGCCCCGATGCTGGCAACATCCGCGACAGCATCGCTTCGTTAGGGACAATCAACAACGTTCAGTTAAGAAGAAAACAAAGTAGGGTCAAGTCGTTGGTGTAAGAGCAGTGACAACGTTACGTAAGTGGCGTAACGCTATGTGCCACAGGGTGCGAGCACAGCTACGAGGAGAGAGGCTCAACCCCGTCGTTAATCTTGTGCCACGCGCGCCGGACATAACACGAGCAACTCCGCAGCTGGCCCCTAAATCTCTCGACCATGTCAAACGAGGCTCCGAGCAGGAGGCTGCACGGCAAATCTCTCGCCTGTTGGGTGCAGCGCCGCGTGATGCTAGAAGCGTGAATGACGCCACAGATTGGACTAACGCAGTACACATAGAGAGCGAAAAGAAAAGTTGGAATGTCAAAAAGAAAAGCAGATTACTTTGCTACTTTGCGAACGGGCTAGTTCAATATACAGACGAAAGCTACAGAAAAAAAGTCAAGTGATAAAGCCAGCTTTCTTTTGTACTTTGATAAAAGCCCCAAATAAATTGCAGCAAATCATTTAAGGCTTTATGAGGCAACGCCTGTCGAGGTCGCGGAAAACTGAGAGATATAGAAAACACAGGAAAGTCAGAAAATACAG
>JALIZH010029824.1:0-19250 GCA_030522465.1 Rhipicephalus appendiculatus
CACTTCTTTTTTCGCGGCAAGGTCGGGCAAGGTCTATCTAAATAGGTCGCGAAACTTCGGGCGAAAAAGCGGTTCCAGAAGCTATTGCCAGCGACATCAGCATGGGGAGTTATGGGAGCTGCGATTGCAGCGCGACTATGTTTGGAGGGAACAAACACTAATAGCGAGAAATGAAGTTTTATTCAAAGGCGAAGCAATCGTTATGTTTTACAAAGCAGAAATTTATTTCCCCAATGATATTATGTAGGTGCAATCAGCGAAGATAATTTATGGCAGTGTTTTATTATTACAGAAAAATCCTTTTTCTTAGCGCCCTCTGCGCACGCCATTTATTATTCAGTGCAGCCCTTGCGCTGCATGGAAACGCCAACGCTCGTAAAATTCGTCTGTGATCACACACCCCCCTCACGTGTTTTAGTGTTCAGCACTTGCTTGCGTTCTCTGAATTATTTTGGTGAAAATTTAAGTTGTGCTGTGAGCCAAGTTGTGACGTGCGTTGCATCGTTGGCGAACGTCGTGAGTACAGTGTCCAACGGGCAGCAGGGACGATACGGATAACATTTAACGTCCGAGTGCTTGGCCTCGGTTTTTCTGGAAAAGGATGTGCTTGTGCAAAAATGCAGTAGCAACACATTAATGATGCTTCCGGTACCCATGTCTTCTAGGATAACAAACAAGACAGCGTTTAGAAGGATTCATGCTACCAGTGATATTCCAGTGCAGGGCTTTTCCCACTTTTTCAGGGAATTTTCGACAAGTCATTTTGGACGAAAAGGGAAAAAGGGAATCTTCGCGATATTGCAGGGAATTTTGAGGAGCGGCAGGCACCACACTTGTGATCAAAAGACTGTGGACGCAGAGGCTTTCACATGTCGCAATCGTTTTCTGGCGCATGTAGCGTGCCAAACCACAGCCTCTAAAAGTTCGTTTTCCAAAGACCGCCGAATCTTTCTTGGGATAATTCAACGCAGAAACATTGATGACATTGATTTGACTGACTGCTGGTTTGTGTAGCCAGCGGTTTTGCAATGCCCGGCGAAATTTTTAAGCCCGTGTAGCAAAGCCCGCCCATCGTGATCTGGTGAATCTGTTCATACTTATTAACATATGGAAAATGTGGTGCATATAGATACAGAGCGTATGCTAGGCACATTAATGTACGCCACGTCACTCAGTAACAAAAAAAAAAAAACAATAATAAACTTTTCTTCTTATGCAGTGGCCGTGTGCATGAGCATGTACAGCACATTCCTTCCGCATCGCATACCGCTTAAAGCGAGCTCCAAGAGTAGCTCCTTCGTAGTGTTAAATGCCGATCTCAGAGGCGATGCTTTAGTTGGGCAGGAAAAAGCAAGAGAAAGAGATGGGGAAGAGCCTGAAACACGTCCCGAACACTATATATATATATATATATATATATATATATATACAAGCTCAAAAAAATATATCAAGCACGGCGGAAAAAAAATTGTTCTCGGAAGGACTGACGTTTCGGCTGGGACCAGCCTTCGTCGGACTCCGACGAAGGCCCCGTCCCGCGGCCGAAACGTCAGTCTTTCCGAGAACAATTTTTTTCCCCCTACGTGCTTTGATATATTTTTTTGAACTGTTACTTCCGGGTCCTGTGTTATCCCTTCATTGTTATATATATATATATATATATATATATATATATATATATATATATATATATATATATATATATATATATATATATATATATATATATATATATATATATAAACTTGTTTTTGTGCAGGGGGAAATATGCGGGGATTTTTGGCGATGTATGCGGGGAAAAATGCCGGGAAATAGGGAATTACCTGGAGCCTCGGAAAGGGAATTCTTCTGTCCAGGACGGAACATCACTGGTGCTCACTGGACTTTCATGCATCAGTATATTTCTGCGGCCCGGCTTTCTTCTTGAACACGCAGTGCCCTAAGGTTATTCGTGTTATCGGTGAGCGAATCGCTAAGTTATTTATCGCGCTACAATTCGCTTACCTGCATTCGCATACGTGACGGTAATTTATCGGAGCATGATGCAAAACAAAGCGCACGTAGTGTCCGCACACTTTTGTGCTGATTCATTTGGTGCTCATTGTGTGCAGTGTAATATAATTGAGTTATTGTGACCATTGAATAAAACTGAAGTGTCATAATTTTGGCGGGACTCAGCGTCATTTCTTCTCGTTACAACTGAAGAACACAAGCAATGTGTACACTAAGGAACCTACGTATGTGCGAAGTAAACAAGCAACGCTGCAGATATGAAAGGTACACTGCTGCTTGCTTTAATCCATCTGTGGAAGATGCCGCGAACGCCGAATAAAAGTTCTAAGAATAAGTTTCCTAGTGAGACCGAGGCGAATTTGAACGGGTAGTACACTTAAACATCACTATCTAGTCATGAGTCGATATTAGTTTGTCTGGCGTTGACTTGAAGCGCATTCGTGAAGGACTCGCCGGTGATCGCCTTAGCGCGAGTCCTTAGCAATCAGGGGCCTACGAAAAAACTAATTTGCGATCAAATTTCGCGCTAGAGTCTACAAAATGACGTCACTTGTTCACCAGCTATTGCGTCACATCCGCGTTTTTTTTTGTTCCGCCGGAAGTGTTCCCTCCTCACACAGATGGCGCTAAGCCCCATGAGCAGCTGATAAGACGCCATTTTCTGAACGTATGGGCTTCTATGAAAGCTTCGCTACCAGTTACATTTACCTTGGGTCGGGCGTACACTGTTCCAAAGAAATTCCACCAAGGAATCTGTTGTCCTGCACCACTCAGCATGAACGCGGTTGTTTCTTCCATGACGCGAGCGGGACAAACAAATAAGGCGAAGGCAGTCGCCAGAAGTGCCTGGCTTGTCGCCACCACTCGGAACGAAGCAGACGGCAGCTGCGACGAGCATGGCTAGGAGATGGTTGCAAGAACCCACAAAGACCCTGGACGTCAGGGGGCAGATAGAAGCCTTGGCATACCAAGATGCAGGTGTTCGGGCGCGGCAGATACATACAACGATGAGGGATGACAACACAGCAGGATTGGTGAGGTCGAGGTTTTGACACGCAAAAGAGCCCGTTGAACTTGAAATGAACTGCAACAGCGTAAAAACCTTTTAAATGCGAAGCATTTCTTTGCGTACTGCAGGTACCTTTACTGTATCTATCCCTATCTATCTATCTATATCTATCTATCTATCTATCTATCTATCTATCTATCTATCTATCTATCTATCTATCTATCTATCTATCTATCTATCTATCTATCTATCTATCTATCTATCTATCTATCTATCTATCTATCTATCTATCTATCTATCTATCTATCTATCTATCTATCTATCCATTCCATCTATCTATCTATCTATCTATCTATCTATCTATCTATCTATCTATCTATCTATCTATCTATCCGCCTACGCCTGGGCGCTGTCGTGAGCACCCCCTGAACTTGGGGTAAACCAAAATTAGTATGGGAGGGTAAGATGGGTTGACGAATATGACTCGCTGATCATGACATGCATAATATCACAATCCCGTCGGCGCACGTCGTCAAACACTTTCCGCCGGCAACGTGCGGCACATACCCGTACACCACGGGCGGGTATGTGCCACAGGGTGATTGAGAGTTTATATCTACCCAGGAACGGCGAGAACAGACTTTGGTAATCTTAACGCGAGAAGGCGTTAAGAAAAAAGCTGACATCGGCAGAGTTGACCGACAAATGCAAAGAATAAATGTCAGGGTCCCAGCAGGAATCGGACCCCAGTATTCTGCGTGGCAATCAAGTATTCTAGCACGGAGCTATGGCAGGTCTCGGAACTGCTGCTTTTCAAGTATTTATTTATTTATTTATTTATTTATTTATTGCATACCCTGCCATCGCCCCATTGGGCATTACAGCAGGGGGGATACATACAAAAAAATATACAAAGTAAACACACTCACAAAGCGCGGTAAAATACATCGTTGTTCAAAATCTTCACAACGTCAGGCGATAGAGCATTACATTCTCTTATGGCTCGTGGAAAAAAAGAATACCTGAAGACGTCACCCTTAAAAGGCACTTCGCGAACTTTCAGTCCATGGTCGTGTCTCGACGAGATGTAAGTGGGTAACTTAATATACCTTTCTCGCTCAATGCCGGTTTTAGACCATAATGTTCGTGAAACGTCAATTGTGGTTGCAGTGCTGGCTATCCACTTACATAAACGTTACATATGTGCTCCTATGATACAGCCGTCACGTCGGGTTAAGCCATATCCACGGAAGTTGATTTATGTAGCAGTGTCTAGGGATACCATCCCCGCGAGCTGAAGAGCTACATATCAGCTTACCGCCTCTGGTGTTGCTAATACCGATGTTGTTGCTGACATCGCTACGCAACTATAAAGTGGCTATATAAAACATATGCGACTGTTGAACATACGTCTGTGCGTACAACATTTGTACATATTGCCACGTGCTCCTTTCTTTTTGTTTTCATGTTACCGCCCCCTATTAAAATGTAACTGCTGCCTTGCTCAAAGAGCGCCCCGATCGACTGGGAACTATCTAGATAACCCCTTGAACCTTCCGATGAGATTACGTGCACAACACGAACATTAGAGTTAGTTCTGTAACTTACGCGGCCGCTAGTCATAACGCTGGAATCTTCGACGATGCGTGTATAAAAGCCGACGCGCCTGACCACACGCTGTCAGTTTATCGACACCCGACGCTCTGTTCACCGATATGAGTGCAGTGCGTGCATTGCTTGCTGTAGTTTGAGTTTTCATTTTCCCGACCACAAGCTCGGCCAAAAAAAGAGTTTCATTTTGGACACGCCATTTGTGCTTTCGTCAACGTCACGACCACATCACAATATCTTTAGCGTCAATTCGTAACGTTTTGCTCGATAAAAAAATTACAACACGGTCCACTTCCCTCCGATTCCCCAAGGTACAGCTGAGATACCTTAAATATTTTTAAATGCCAAGCATTTCTTAGCGAACTGCGGCGACTTTGAGCGTATCTATCTATCCTAGCTATCTATCTATCTATCTATCTATCTATCTATCTATCTATCTATCTATCTATCTATCTATCTATCTATCTATCTATCTATCTATCTATCTATCTATCTATCTATCTATCTATCTATCTATCTATCTATCTATCTATCTATCTATCTATCTATCTATCTATCTATCTATCTATCCGCCTACGACTTTGTGTGCTCTCCTGGCTATATCGTTAATGCGATTTGTACCAAACTTGGTATGGCATAACATGACTGTATTACGGAGATGAATGACTGGTCATATTGCCACGCGCGCTTCTTTCACTATATATTCGATTTTCGCCCACAAAGACTATCAGCAGTACTCGGCGCAGACCGCGCCTTATTGTTCCAGAAGCTTCTCGCTTGTAGTAGATCATTCTGTTAAGATTGCACGCAAGACGCTAACACTCAAGATTATTCCGGAGCTTCCGGGGCGACGACTAGTGATAAGGCTAGAATGTTCGACGCGTGCGTTATAAAAAAGCCGGCGCGTTCCAACGCTGTACAGTTGATCGACGGGCCGACGCTCTATTCGCCGCTATCAGTGCCACCGTGTATTGCTGTAATCTGACCTTCCCTTTACCGGCCACAAGTTCGGCCAATAAACAGTTTCATCGTAGACATACCGACTCCCTGCTTTGGTCAACGTCACGACCACGTGACATCTGGTGGAGGTGCTGCTTCGTCCATGCTCCGGACGCCCCCGCGAGGTGCCCCGACCCCCAAGCCCAAGCCGCGAAGAGAACTGACGTAAAGGATAACCCTGTTCGTCGCACCAGCCGCAGGCAGCAGGAACTACAGCCAGAGCACGGGCTCCTGCCGGAAAGCACCAGGACAACCAAGACATTGACCTCGACCGCAGGCACGATGACAACACCTGCGCAGCCTACACCCTTCCTGCTTCAGCAGCCCAGGGAGCCCGCCGAAATTCCGGGGGTCATCGTGCGAGGACCCGGAAAGCTGGCTCGATGAATATGACCGGGTTGCCGTCTTCAACCATTGGAGCAATGAAGACAAGCTGAGGCACGCGTACTTCGCCTTAGAAGACGCAGCTAGAACGTGGTTCGAGAACCAAGAGTCGACCCTAACATCATGGGACGTTTTTCGAACCAAGTTCCTGGCTATCTTCGGTAGCGTCGTCCGCAAAGAGAGAGCCGAAAATCTGCTTGAAACCCGCGTCCAGCTCCCCCAACGAAAGTGTCATGCTCTTCACGGAAGAAATGACTAAACTCTTCCGCCACGCAGACCCCGAAATGCCAGAAGACAAGAAAGTTCGGCTCCTCATGCGAGGAGTTAAACAGGAGCTTTTTGCGGGACTGATGCGGAACCCTCCGAACAGTGTTCACGAATTTGTCTCGGAAGCGACGACAACCGAGAAGACCCTGGACATGCGCAACCGGCAGTACAATCGCCGTTCGACGCCACAGTTCACCGATATCCAAGGGCTCTGCTCCGCCGACCTGCGCGATACGATCAGAGCGATTGTGCAGGAAGAGCTGCGAAAATTCTTGCCTCCATCGCAGCCTCAAGTGGATTCGATTGCCGACGTCGTGCGCCATGAGATCCAGCAAACCCTGGGCGTTCCTCACCAGGCAGAGCCACAGCCACAGGCTATGAGCTACGCTGCTGCTGTCCGCCGTTCCGCTACCCCTCCCCGCCCTCGTCAAGACGCCACTCCACCGCAGTTCCGTCGTCAGACACCACCGCCGCCACCATCGACGTCATACCGCCCGCCAACCTGGCCAGCGCTACGCGCCAAGGAAGACCGACGTTTGGCGCACCCCTGACAACCGCCCGCTTCACTACCATTGCGGGGAGGCCGGCCACACGCGCCGCCGCTGCCAGTACCGACAAATGGGGCTCCCGCGGATTCGCCCGTCAACGCGCCGCGTCCGCAGCCAGGCGAACGGCCTCGCGATATCGACGACTACATCACCGGAACACAGCGGACACCCCGACGACCTTCCCGCTCGCCGTCGCCCGGCCGCTACATGTCACCGCACCGCCGGCAGTACACTGGCCCAAACCGGGGCCGGTCGCCTAGCCCGTATCCGGGAAACCAAGGGCAGCAACCGATGGAGGTGCGGTTGCTGTACGACGAAATGCCGAAGATCCCCTCCGCGGCCGCCGACGACGACAACGCGACCAGACCTGCAGGACACGACGCGAGGCGGACGAGGCCCTGCCGACGAAACCTCGCGGATCGAAGAAAACCTGACGACGCAGCATGGAAGCACCGCAACAACTCGACGCAGCCGTGATCCCACGCCGCGACCTAACCGCAACGCAAGGCGACGTACTAGCGACCTCGACGTTCTCATCGACGGCCACAAAGTCACCGCGCTCTCGTCGACACTGGGGCCGACTATTCCGTCGTCAGTGAGCCATTCGCCACCAAGCTGAAGAAAGTAAAGACCGCTTGGAGTGGACCCTGAAATTCGGACAGCTGGAGGCCACCTGATAACGCCGATTGGAGTCTGCACGGCGAGAGTCACCATCAATAACCGGACTTATCCTGCGAGCTTTGTAATCCTACAAAACTGCTCCAGGGATGTGATACTTGGAATGGACTTCCTAATTGACCACGGCGCCGTCATCGACCTGAGGCCTGAGTCGATAACACTAACCTCACACAAAGCGCTCCCGCCCGACGCAACGCCAGGGAATCATGCATTGAATGTGATAGAAGAACAGGTGACCGTTCCGCCGCGCTCCAGCGTCATTATTTCCGTCGGCACCGAAAAACCTGCGAACCTTGAAGGTGTCATCGAGGGCGATCAGCGCCTACTCCTGAACCGTCAAATTTGCGTCGCAAGAGGCGTCGCAGAATTGCGTGACGGCAAAGCAAAGGTACTGCTCACAAACTTCAGTCACGAATATAGGCACCTTAACATTAGTACGACGGTTGCCTACATCGAGAAATTCGTGGACACCAGCAATGCTTTCGCCCTCTCCGATGCTACCGAACCTGCTTCGACGAATCGAGGTCCCGGAATAGATTTCGACGTCAACCCGAGTCTCCCGAAGCACAAGCAAGACCAGCTCAAAAAGTCTGCTCCTGCAATTTAAGGACTGCTTCTCGTCGTCGTCAAGAATTCGACAGACCCCAGTCGCGAAACATCGTATCATAACAGAAGAAAGTGCCCGACCAATCCCGTCAGAGCCCGTATCGAGTTTCTACGCGAGAGCGGGGAAGCCGTAAAGAAACAAGTCGATGAAATGCTTCGCGACGGCATAATCCAGCCGTCCAAGAGTCCCTGGGCGTCCCCCGTGGTGTTGGTGAAGAAGAAGGACGGAACCCTACGTTTCTGCGTCGACTATCGTCGCCTGAACAAGATCACGAAGAAGGACGTGTATCCCCCTCCCACGTATAGACGACGCCCTGGATCGACTCCACGACGCGAAGTACTTTTCCTCAATGGACCTGAAGACAGGCTACTGGCAGATCCAAGTCGACGAGAGAGACCGAGAAAAAGACGGCCTTTATAACACCAGACGGTCTGTTCGAGTTCAAGGTCATGCCTTTCGGTCTTTGCTCGGCCCCCGCGACCTTCCAACGCGTTATGGATACTGTACTGGCCGGGTTGAAGTGGCAGACTTGTCTTGTGTACTTGGACGACGTCGTTGTGTTTTCCGCAAACTTCGACGAACACCTCCGACGCCTTGAAGCTGTACTTCAAGCAATCAAGACCTCCGGACTCACACTCAAGCCAGAAAATTGGCGCTTCGCGTACGAAGAACTTTTTGTTCTTGGGCCACGTGATAAGTAAGTCCGGAGTACGCCCTGATCCGCAGAAGACAACCGCCATCGCTGCATTCCCGCCACCCGCCGACAAGAAGGCCGTGCGTCGATTTCTTGGCCTGTGCGCCTATTACAGGCAATTTTCCAAAAACTTCGCCCGCATCGCCGAGCCACTCACGAACCTCACCAGGGCTGACGTCGAGTTTAAGAGGGAAACGCCGCAGGAGGAAGCATTTCAAGACCTAAAACGACGCCTGCAAACGCCCCCGTTACTTGCGCATTTCGACGACCACGCCGAAACAGAAGTGCACACCGACGCAAGCAGCGTGGGACTCGGCGCCGTCCTTGTGCAGAGGACGCATGGGCTGGAAAGGGTTATCAGATATGCCATCCGGTCGCTATCCAAGGCAGAGGCCAACTACTCCACAACAGAAAAGGAGTGCCTTGCCATCATCTGGGCTACATCAAAGTTTCGCCCCTACCTTTACGGCAGGTCCTTCAAAGTTGTGAGCGACCACCACGCTTTGTGTTGGCTAGCTAACTTGAAAGACCCTTCGGGTCGCCTCGCACGGTGGAGCCTGAGACTTCAAGAATTCGACATTACCGTAGTTTACAAGTCCGGAAGAAAACACTCTGACGCCGACTGCCTGTCTCGTGCCCCCGTCGACCCACCGCCTCTGGACGACCAGGATGATGACGGCTTCCTGGGAACCATAAGTGCCGACGACTTCGCCGAGCGACAGCGCGCCGATCCGGAACTCAAGGGCCTTATGAAATACCTCGAGGGCAAAGCCACTGTGGCTCCAAAGGTATTCAGACGAGGACTGGAGTCGTTTTTCATGCGCAACGGCGTTCTTCTAAAGAAAAACTTCTCGCCACTTCGGGCCGACTCCCTCCTCGTAGTACCTTCGGCATTACGTCCAGAAGTTCTGCATGCTTTGCATGACGACCCGACGGCTGGACACCTTGGATTTTCCCGTACGCTGGCAAGGATACAAGAAAAGTACTACTGGCCTCGCCTCACTGCCGACGTCACCCACTACGTGAGGACTTGCCGAGATTGTCAGCGACGGAAGACACCACCGACTAGGCCAGCCGGACTTCTGCAGCCCATCGAGCCACCACGCCGGCCGTTCCAGCAAATCGGCATGGACTTACCGGGGCCGTTTCCGACGTCGAATTCCGGAAACAAATGGATCGTCGTAGCTACTGACTACATCACCCGCTACGCCGAGACAAGGCCTCTGCCCAAAGGGCAGTGCCGCCGAGGTAGCAAAGTTCTTCGTTGAGAACATCGTTCTGCGTCATGGCGCCCCAGAGGTCCTCATTACCGACAGAGGTACGGCCTTTACTGCGGACCTAACTCAGGCGATCCTGAGGTACAGCCAAACAAGTCACCGCCGGACCACCGCCTACCACCCACAGACCAACGGCATGACCGAGCGTCTAAATAAGACCATCGCCGACATGCTGGCCATGTACGTCGACGTCGAACACAAGACGTGGGACGCCATCCTTCCGTACGCGACCTTCGCATACAACACGGCCGTGCAAGAAACGACGCAGATGACGCCATACACGTTGGTCTACGGACGGAGCCCGGCAACGACGCTCGACGCCATGTTACCAAACGTGACCGACGAGGAAAACATCGACGTAACCGCCTACCTACAGCGCGCCGAAGAAGCACGACAGCTCGCCCGCCTGCGGATCAAAAATCAGCAGACGACTGACAGCCGCCGCTACAATCTTCGACGACGGTTCGTGGAATACCAGCCCGGCGACCGCGTTTCGGTGTGGACGCCGATACGACGACGTGGACTCAGTGAAAAACTTCTGCGACGATACTTCGGACCGTATAGGGTGCTTCGACGTCTCGGCACACTCGATTACGATGTTGTCCCCGACGGCATTTCGAACTCTCAACGGCGCCGTGCGCGACCTGAAGTCGTCCATGTCGTGCGCCTCAAGCCGTTTTAAGCACGGTAGTGAACCTGAGGACTGTACTTCTTTTTTTTTCTTTCATTGGACTTTCTTGCTTGTGCGTATTGTTTATTGAACTTTCTTGATTTATTGTCGTTATTTATTGTTACATGTATTTTTACCATGTGTTCTGTTCTAAGCATCGGGACGATGCCTTTTCAGAGGGGGGCATTGCCACGCGCGCTTCTTTCACTGTATTCGATTTCCGCCCACAAAGACTATCAGCAGTACTCGGCGCAGACCGCGCCTTATTGTTCCAGAAGCTTCTCGCTTGTAGTAGATCATTCTGTTAAGATTGCACGCAAGACGCTAACACTCAAGATTATTCCGGAGCTTCCGCGACGACTAGTGATAAGGCTAGAATGTTCGACGCGTGCGTTATAAAAGCCGGCGCGTTCCAACGATGTACAGTTGATCGACGGCCGACGCTCTGTTCGCCGCTATCAGTGCCACCGTGTATTGCTGTAATCTGACCTTCCCTTTACCGGCCACAAGTTCGGCCAATAAACAGTTTCATCTTAGACATACCGACTCCTGCTTTGGTCAACATCACGACCACGTGACAATATCATGAAAATCATGACTAAATTGTCATGAAAAGTATGATTTACACGCCATGGCCATAGTGCTCCTGAGGCCGTTTTATTAACTTGATATATCCGAAAATTGGCAAGATGAGACATTTCTGCATGACCAACATAAATGACAGGTGGTAATATGAAAATCATGACCTGTATGTCATGTACAACATGATTTACATGCCACGCTCATGGCCCGCCGACGGCCGTTTCGCTAGCTTGATATACACCAGCATCCCAAATGATGATATGGCCCTCAGCATCCCAAATGATATGGCCCTCAGCATCCCAAATGATGGAATGTTGGAATAAATAAAGGTTCAAAGTTTCAAAGTTTCAATTTGGTATTGCGTGCCGTGACTGTATGACGAACATAAATGCCAGGTGGTCATATGAAAATCATGACATGACATGTGCAAAATGACTTGCATGCCGCGCTCATGGCACTCTCGTGGGCGTTTCGCTAGCTCGATATACACCACATGTGGTATTGAGTGACGTGACTGTATGACGAGCATAAATGACAAGTGGTAATATGAAAATCATGACATGTCATGTGCAACATCACTTGCATGCCACGCTCATGGCGTGCTCGCGGCCGTTTCGTTAGCTTCAGATACACCAAATTTGGTATTGAGTGACGTGCCTGTATGAGGAACATAAATCACAAATAGTAATATGAAAATCATGACTTGTCATGTGCGACATGACTTGCATGCAACGGTCATGGCGCGCTCGCGTCCGTTTCGTTAGCATGATATACACCAAACTTTGTATTGAGTGACGTGCCTGTATGACGAACATAAGTGACAAGTAGTAATATGAAAATCATGACTTGTCATGTGCGACATGACTTGCATGCAACGCTCATGGCGCGCTCGCGGCCGTTTCGTTAGCAATATATACACCAAACTTGGTATTGAGTGACGTGACTGCATGACGAACATAAATGACAAGCGGTAATATGAAAATCATGACTTGTCATGTGCGACATGACTTGCATGCCACGCTCATGGCGCGCTCGCGGCCGTTTCGTTAGCATGATATACACCAAACTTGGTATTGAGTGACGTGACTGCATGACGAACATAAATGACAAGTGGTAATATGAAAATCATGACTTGTCATGTGCGACATGACTTGCATGCCACGCTCATGGCGCGCTCGCGGCCGTTTTGTTAGCTTGATATACACCAAACTTGGTATTGCGCGACCAGAGTGTATGACGAACATAAATGACACGTCCTAACATGTAAAACATGACTTGCAAATTATATACAGGATTTGCTCCTTCCTGGCTGCTTCGCATTACACCGATTCCCACAGCGCGTGGGATCTGCCGGCTTTTTCATTTAGGTTTTTTCTTATTTCGTGCGATATTGGTTATGGACACCGACGGCGGCGGACAACTACGGCGCAGAAACGACACTGGTTGTGATCTCATAACAGCTTTCGCTGTAAAACAGGCACGCGCCTGGCGGCATGGGGAAACGAATCCAATACCTCGTTTACTAGAGGTAGACGCTCTACAACTACACCACCGCTGCGGTGCGAGAAAGAGTCACACACAGCGCATGGCAGGAACAGGCTACGACGGTGACAATGTCTAAAAGGCTTCCTTCAACGCCGTCACTTCCTTACCGGCGGGAAAAGCTGCTCGTCTTTGTTGGCTTTCTACATCTCTTACATCGCCAATGCACACTGATCTCTATGAAGCGTAGCAAAGCAAAACACAAACAAAATGAAGATGTAAACACAGCATTTGTTGTTGACTTGTATTTAGTTAAAGCTGAAATTTGGGCTAGTTGGTTATTACTTAAATGCGTAATATAGCGGAGTAAAACAAGGAGACAGAAAGATGTACACTGGACGACCAATAGTAATGTGAAAGGAAGAACAGTACCTATACAATTAGGAAATGTTACAGTTAAAGCTGAAATTTTGGCTAGTTCGATTTTACTTAAATACGTAATATAGCGGAATAAAACAAGGACACAGAAAGATGCACACCACACGACCACTAGTAAAGTGAAAGGAAGAACAGGGCCCATACAATTAGAAAATGTCGCAGTTAAAGCTGAAATTTTGGCTAGTTGGTTTTTACTTAAATACGTAATATAGTGGAATAAAACAAGGACACAGAAAGATGTACACAGGATGACCACTCGTAAAGAAAAAGGAAGAACAGGGCCCATACAATTAGAATGCATTACACTTAAAGCTGAAATTGGGGCTAGTTGGTTTTGACTTAAATACATAATATAGCGGAACAAAACGAGGACACAGAAAGATGCACACAGGACGACCGCTGGAGATTTGCACAGCCTCTCCGCTAACCGTGTGGCACGCACCACTGCTTTACAAGATGGCGGCGTTTACTGACAGTGTTCAGCTCTCAATTTGTCGAGTTTTTGGGACGGAGCGTCGTCACAGTGGCGGTGACGCGCCACTCAACGGACCCAGCGGAGCGTCTACGAGGACACCACGACCCGGATGCCCTCTCCCTGGACGAAAACCGCTTCAGTGGCAGTACTCTAGGAGCATCAAGACAGCACAAGTCAGGCCTAACGATAGAATTGGTGCATTTTACATGGATTTGAATAGGAAGGTTTAACGAAGTCTGCCCATATCTGAAATGCTTTCCTGCGTTCTTTTTAAATGCGAATGCATTTCATAGTCGGGCTATGTCAGGCATCCGGCGTTGGCGTTGTGCGGCGTTGTCCGCGGAGGAGGAGGAGGAGGATAGGTTGAGGAGGTGTGCGCGCCGGCAGGTGTTAGAGGTGAAGCATCTTATGGCGAAGCTTAATCCGGTGGTGGTGGTGTGCGGCGTGACCACCCTTACTGCGCATGCGCAAACCCTTTAAAAAAATAAAAGTAAAAAAACCTCCTCTCTCCCTCCTCTAGGCATCCCTCCCCGCGGCAACCACACCCTCACTGCGCATGCGCCTCCCCCTCCTCTCTCCCCGGCTACGCTCCCCCCTCTCTCCTCTAGGCATCCCTGCCCGCGCCGTCCACACTCCCACTGCGCATGCGCGTCCCACCTCTCTTCTCCTCTCCTACGCCCCCCCCTCTCTTCTCTAGGCATCTCTGCCCGCAGCGTCCACACTCCCACTGCGCATGCGCGCCCCCTCTCTCTCCTCTCCTGCGCTCCCCCCCTCTCCTTCTCTCGCCTCGCGACGCCGACACAGGCAGCGTCTGCTAGCGAGTTTCTTGGTTGAAAAAACCGACTGCTCGCGCTGCACAACCGTTCACTGGCCACCCCGTATATATGGCAATGAATCTTGACCTCCAAGGTGGTCCCGGTGGGACATTTCTCCTGTGCGTTGTTGAACAATGAAAATTCGCAGCGTGCGCGTTAACTAAAAGCGGACTGCGGCGGAGCTATATATGAAAAAAAAAAATGAAAAAATTAAAAAAAACAAGAAAAAGCAAAAAAAAAAGGCGCTGAGCCGTGCTCCCGACCGGGCTACAGAAATTAGGCGCCTTTTCCTTCATCGAACCACAACCACCATATATAAATGGAGTGAAGCGCGCGCGAAATGCATTCGCATTTCCTCACGATTTCCCTTCGGGGAGGTGGGGGCATTTTTTTTGTATTGTGCTTTTCAGAAGCGGATGTTTCCTAGTTTCCCGAGGAAAGCGCTGATCCTTGCGGTGATAGAGGAGGAAGGGCGACTGCAAGCTGAAGCAGCGGTGTTTGCAGGGAAGCACAGAAAGATATGATCGGAGAACTCAGAATTTAAAGCTTATTTCTCGAGCTTTGTTCTAGGAGCGTGTAAGTTGTGTAGAATAAAAGAACGAATTCCGGGAAGTAATAGCAAATAGAAAGGCTGACAGCCGAGGGGGGGGGGGTGGGGGGGTCAGGGCGCACGTACCTCTGCGACCCCCAATACCTTGTAATTGCCTCCACCCTTTACGTTCACTGTATCTTGCGAAGGAGAGCGCGGAAGTGGTTCGGAAGAAAGCGCACAGGACAGGACAGACCGTCTTTCTTGAAAAACGCTTCTCGTCACAATCACGGCACGCCTTTGGCTCCTTGTAACCTAGCCTATCTTGAATTACAGAATAAAGGTCGCTCGTACCCAGGTCGTTAGTCCACGCGTTTGTGGTCACCGCGAATGGCCGCTTTGTCAAATCGACTGCGAGAATAATCTTCAGCGCACTTTGCACTCTTTCTTCGGCGTATGCCGGCAGTTCAACAGCGCGTCTGAGCTCCGAATGCCTCACCTCGAAGAATTTCTCCCAGGCAGTGATGGCGGCGGGCTTCATGGCCGCTTTGTTGCCCTCGATCATCTGGCTTAACGCGGCCGAGAAGAAGCCTTCAAAATGGTCCGCCTGGACTCCTTCGCGGCGGGCGTGTTCGACCGCGTTCTGACGCGCCACCGCCAAAAGGTCTTCGTAGTCGTCAAGTGAGTTGACGATGGCAGTCAGCTGGTGACCAACCGCTTGGCCGAACGCCCGGAACTTGGCGTTGTCGCGAAGCAGGCGCAGTTCACGACCCTTGAACTTGGGGAACAGCTTCTGGTATTCTGGGTGCTGAGTGAACATGGCCAGCAGCAGGAGGCTGCCGAAGTCCGGGTGCTTGCGGCAGAACGTGTTCCAGGTGGTCTGCACCAGCTTGTTTTCGCTCCTCGTCATGCCCGTCCGCTTGTTCACCGGTTCCTTGGCCCAGCAGTTGCCCATGGCTGTTTCGTGGATTCACCCGGTTGGCGGGACGTTGAAGTCGTTCTTGTCGATCACTTGAAGGCTCGCGGCACGTACGTTCACAACGGGAAAACTGACTGATAACTCAGTGGTTACGAGAAATCAACGATTGGTCGCTTGCTTCATCTTCTTCTTCGTCTCGTCCGTCGGAAATAAGGTGTTGATGATTATTATGTATTTTTCGTGGTGCGTACCTGCTAATAGGTACGAATTATTATGTCAAGTGAGACTAGAAGTTTCATGTGCTCAAGGGGCAGAAACTTATCGAGAGAGAGGGACAGGTTCTGATCATAAAGATACACAGGGTGTTTTTTTTTTCAAGCAATACAGATTTTTTTGTAAAAGTCCTATGACAGTACGGCTCTTGTCGTTTTCGCACACGAACTCTACGTCGAGGCGGAAATACTTGCCGTAGTTAACATGACACTGTTGTGAATAATTAACAAGAACTCATTAATTAACTTTTAGATTATTGACTTGAGGGCAAGTGTTTATTATACAAAGTTGTAGCGCCTGGCAGTTTATGGCATACCTATTTTTTAGAAATCGAAAAAGTTGCACGTAGTTCGAGATATTCATTATCGAACTTGAAGGGCAAAATCAAAAAATGATCGCGCCCAGCACGCGCAAGAGAGGCGGAACACAGGCATGACACGTAACAGGGAAGTGAGGAAATTTGAATGAAGGTGCTCCAAAGGGGAAGCTGGTCAGAAAAATCGGCAAGCATTTTGAAATACGCTATCAGACAGCCTAATGTTTGCGTGCGATGGGTATCTGTTTCTTTCTTGAACTATAAAGAGGCGCGAAAAACTGTTTCGGCTGTCTAAGAAGCGCCAGAGTACACTGTAGAAGTGCTGCAGTGGCCACCCCGGTGTTTTATGCTTCCCAAACAAACAAAAGGTTGCTATTCCAGTTTCCCTGTGCACAGTTCAACAGAGAGTAGATTCAGTCACGACAGCTGCCAGCCAAGGTCGCCGCAGCGGCCTAAAAAATTCCATGTGCCGAAACATTGCTGTCGAGAAGGTGCCGGGGGAGGGTGCGGGGCCGGTGACTTTGGGGGGGGTGGGCGATTGGGCCCCCCTTGTATCCGCCACTGCCCCGCAACGCGCCTCGAACAGCAGCGCACTGCCTCGGGAGTTGTCATAGAGGGGTTCCTTGCTGATGGTCTCCTTGCTCGACAGTAAGTTGTCAGTGCCGGCTTCGCCGGAGCCAGTGAGTGCTCCGCCTTCCTCAATATTTCTCTGACCTTTTGTCTACCGCCTCGTTGTGGTGGCTCGGTCAGATTGACGGTCGGGGTCCCATATCGCTCGGCCAGCCGCCAGGTCCGGGTGACTCATTTTGTGCTCACCCTTCGAAGGTGCAGGTATTTGTACTCCTCCCAGGCCCAATGGCCGTCCGGCAGACTACTAAGGCGGAGCTCGTACGCCAGCTTCGCTGTCACTTCGCGAGCCTCGAATGACGACCATCCAAGATCCCCTTGTATAGCCTCGTTTGGTGTGCCGCCGTGGACTCCCATTGCCAGTCTCCAGTGCCAGTTTTGTCGACGCGGCGATGCAGACCACCGCGTTGCCGAAAGTCAGCGCTGGGACGGCCACGCACTTCCACAGCTCTCGGACCACTTCATATCGACTGAAGGCCCACAGGGCCCTCGAGCACAGAAAGGCCCGCCGGGACGTCGCCTTCGCTCGGACATCCTCTTCGTATGCCTGGGTGTAATTAATCGTAGCCGACACTGTTATCCCCACGTACTTGTAGGCCGCCACCGAAGGGATGCAATTGCCCTGCAGCTGCACTGGAGGGATCTGCTCTGCTACTCCAGATGGGAAGTACATGGCCGCCGACTTCTTTGCACTGAACCTCAGCCCAAGTCTGTTGCCCTCTTCCGCGCATATGTCCAGAAGGGATTGAAGCTCTGCCATGCTCCCAGCCATGAACACTATATCGTCCGCATATGTGCGGACGATATAGTGTTCCGTATATGTCTCCGTATATCCGTATATGTCTGGAACGCGCTTATACGCGTTCCAGACCACACATTCTCTTTCTGCCATGCATGAAAACGATCGAGCTTCGCCTACTCATCATAATTCACTTCGTGGATATGGCGTGATTTTTTTTGTTTATTGTTATAGTTTTTTTTCTTATTTAGCGCGATAGTTGTTACGGACACCGGTGGCGGCGGACAACTACGGTGCCAGAATCGCCCTTTGTTGTGATCTCACTACAGCTTTCGCTGTAAAATTCTGATTACAGCTGTTTCACTTCGTTTTCCACTTTGTCATTTCGTAATTAGACTCACTGACCGGTAAGCTTTCCCTCGTGCTAAAAAAATAGGCTTTATAAAAATTGGTTGTCGGTTTCTTTGAGAATACCTCGTAGGCAACGAACAATGGGATCGGCGTGTATATAAAATCAAATGCGGAAGCATTTTATACGCAGAAACAACGAAAACTGTTTCCGTCTGTCCCTCACATGAGACGCTCGCTGCTACAAATAAATAAATACAAAACAAATTAATGTCACAATAAAGTGAAATGGTGGATTGGGTTAGACTAAATTGTATTCTGAGAACTATAATATCGTTAACTTCACCATCAAAGGCTTATTAATACAGGAGAAAATAATAATATATGGGGTTTATCGTCCCAACACCACGTTATTATTATGAGAGACGCCGTAGTGGAGGGCTCCGGAAAATTTGACAATCTGGTCTTCTTTAACGTGGAACTGACATCGCACATTACACGGGCCTCTAGCATTTTGCTTCCGTCGAAATGCGACTGCCGCGGCCGGGATCGAACCCGCGACCTTCGGGTCAGCAGCCGAGCACCGTATCCGCTTCGCCATCAACGTCACAGTTTCATTTTTAAATTTCGCGCGGAAACCACCGAAAGTGACGTCAATTATTTCGAAGTGTAGTTTTCGTGTTTTAGGGACATTGGCTCAACGGAATTTCCTGAAACTTGGTATGTTAATGCCCCTCAAAGGACAATGCATGTACTTCACTTTTACTGATTAGAGGATACGTAGGACCTATCAGACGGCGTCGAAATCTGTGAGGTCATGATGTTTGGTGCGTGAATTTCAAGGTCGCGTAGCCACCCAAATATTCTCGAGGAAAGCGTGGTGATTTTTAAATTTTGAAATAGTAATTTACTGATATGAGAATTTCTCCTCAGTGTCCCTTGAAACTGTC
>JALIZH010029825.1:0-10038 GCA_030522465.1 Rhipicephalus appendiculatus
CGCAACGTCTGAAGAAAGGGCAAGAGGAAAAGGCTTCAGGCGCGCAGTCGGACCAATGGTGTTTCCGGTGCTCGGGCAACCACTCTGCTTATGGCTGCAAGTTTAAAAAGCGCAGTATGCTTTAACTGTTCCGGCAAAGGTCACATATCCAAGGCATATATTCAAGTCACATATCGAACCACCAGCTGGAAAGTACTGCAAGTTCACCGCGAATTGAGTATGATTACTTGCGAAGTATTAGCCAAGTAACCAGCAGTTGTCCCATGTTTATATACCGTAAGCATTGGCGGAGAAACAGTACCGATGGAAGTGGATTACGGAGCAGCTAGATCAATTATGAGCGAGAAGTTGTTTAGAAAACTGAAGGTGGCAACAAGCATTATGCTTGAAGAAGCAGATGCACAGCTCACTAGACGCAAATGCTGTGCGTCTGCCGAAGAAGCGGACGCACACCTTTACGTTGCGCTTCGGCGCGTCCAGCCTTCCGCTGCTCCGCGATCTCGGCAGGCGTTAAGGTATTACTGCTACTGGCGTTCACGTTGACGTTGGAACTCATGACACCGGCGCAGCCACGCAGTGACTGAACGTGTGTACTACCAAACGCGAGCCTTTTATCTAAACGGGGAGGGGGAATGTGGCCAGAGGGAGGTTGGCTACGGCGCAGCCACAGATGTTAGCTGGTGTGTGGAGAGGAGGTTTGTGGAGAGCGTTTGCGCATGCGCAGTAAGGGTGGTCACGCCGCACACCACCGGAGTGAACTCCGCCATAAGCTGCTTCGCATCTAAAAATGGACATCATAACAGCCTTTGCCACAGCAGATTACGCCACGCCAGTGGTACCTGTTATCAAGAAAGACGGTGGCATACGCCTTTGTGGCGATTGTAAGGCGACATGGAATCCTTGCCTTGACGTCAACCGTTATCCGTTGCCGAAGGTCGATGACTTGTTCGCGGCTCTGTCTCGAGGTACGCGTTTTTTAAAGATCGACCTGAACCGCGCTTACCAGAAAGTGGTCATGTGTGATGCCTTCAAGTAATACCTAACCTTGTAAACGCACATTCTCAACAGATTACCTTTCGGAATCGCTTCCGCGCCGGGGATTTTGCAAAAGGTAATGGATACTATGTTGAAAGCCCTCAAGGGCGTTTGCTGCTACCTAGACGACATTTTAGTAACAGGGAAAACAAGAGGACCACTTAGCCAATCTCGAAGGGCTGCTAGCTCGTCTTCAAAGCCGAGGCGTCAGGGTAAAGAAATAGAAGTGCTCGTTTTTCTTAAGCAAACTTCACTGCCTTGGCGACAAAATCAGCGCTGAAGGCATTTCCCCATTGTCAGATAAAGTTGACGCAGTTCTCCAGTCACCAGAGCCGAAGTCGAAGAAGCAGCTTCAATCTTTGTTGGGCATTGTCAACTGTTACAGCAAGTTTGTGCCCCAGTTAGCTACGATAGCTCAACCATTGTACAGTTTTCTGCAGACAGAGGCAGCGTGGCACTGGGACGAGCATGCTCGCAAAGCGTTCAAACAAGTGAAAGCTCTATTGGCGCAACCACCTACTCTCGCACACTATGACCCTGAAAGACAACTTAAGTTGTCATGCGACGCTTCGCAGTATGGTGTAGGAGCCGTCCTATTTCATGTCTACGATGGCGGTAGGGCACGGCCCATATCTTACGCTTCAAGAACGCTATCTGAAGCGGAAAAGAAATACAGTCGACTGGAGAAGGAAGCATTAGCCATCATTTTCGGTGTAAAGAAGTTCCACTTCAACCTGTATGGGCGCTCATTCACCTTAGTCGCAGACCATAAGCCTCTTCGAAGAATATTGGGCCCGACAACTGGAATTTGCACCATAGCGGGTGCTCCCTTGTTACGCTGGACCGTGACGTTGGCAGCGCACTCGTACAATCTCATCTTCAAGAAATCGAGTGAGAACGCGCAAGCCGATTTCTGCTCGCGTATGCCGCTGCCAGATCTTTAAGCGGAAACCAAAAGAGCAGAAGGGTTTTAATGCGATAGGGTTAAAGAGCTCGTTTCGCAGAAATTCTGGCGTCGGCGTTGGCGTCGTTGGTTGTGAACGAAGAATCATCATCGTGTCCGTGACCAAAAAATCAAGAAAGATGCAAATAAAATAAATAATAAAAATTTCCGGGTCCGAGTGAGGATCGAACCCAGGCCGTCTGCGTGGCAAGCAGGTGTTCTGCCACGCAGCCACGCTTCTGCTTGGAGTTTCATTGGAAGTAACTTCCTCTGCTTGGAAATGCAGCGAAAATAACGTTAATGTTTTACAAACACGCGCGTCCTGCAAGGTCTATCCAAATAGGTCGCGAAACTTCGGGCGAAAAGCGGTTCAGAAGCTATTGCCAGCGACATCAGCATGGGGAGTTATGGGAGCTGCGATTGAAGCGCGACTATGTTTGGAGGGAACAAACACTAATAGTGAAAACCCAGGTTTTATTCAAAGGCGAAGCAATCGCTATGTTTAACAAATGACATTTATTTCCCCAACAATATTATGTAGGTGCGATGAGCAAAAAATGTATGACAGTATTTTATGATTACAAAAATCTTTTTTCTAGCGCCCTCTGTGCACGCCATTATTACTCAGTGCAGCCCTTGCGCTACATGGAAAGGCACGCTCGTAAAATTCGTCTGCGATGACACACCCCCCTCACGTGTTTTAGTGTTCCGCACTTGCTTGCGTTTTCTGAATTAATGTGGTGAAAATTTAAGTTGTGCTGTGCGCGAAGTTGTGATGTGTGTTCCATTGTTGGTGAACGTCTTGAGCACAGTGCCCAACGGGCAGCGAGACGACGCGGATAACATTTAACGCCGAGTGCTTGGCTCGGTACCTGCGGAAACGATGTGCTGGACGAGGATGCAGCAACAACACACGTTTGCCTGGCGACCCATGTCTTCTAGATAAGAAACAAGGGTAACAGTTCGGAGGACTGTGCTTACTGGACTTTCATGCATCGGTATTTCTGCGGCCCGGTTTCTTTCTTGAACACGCAGTGCCTGCTATTATTCGTGCTATCGGTGAGCAGATCGCTAAGTTATTTATCGCGCTACAATTCGCATACCTGTATTCGCATAAGAAACGGTAATTTATCGGAGGATAAGAAAAAAACAATGCGCATGTGGTGTCCGCACACTTTTTTTGCTTATTCACTTAGTGCTCATTGTGTGCAGTGTAATCAAATCGAGTTATTGTGACCATTGAATAAAACTGAAATGTCATAATTTTGGCGTGACTTGGCGTCATTTCTTCTTGTTAGAACTGAAGAACACAAGCAATGTGCGCGCTAAAGAACCTGCGTATGTGCGAAGCAAATAAGCAACGCTGCAAATGTGAAAGGTACGCCGCTGCTTGCTTTAATCCATCTGCAGAAGATGCCACGAACGCCGAATGAAAGTTCCAAGAATGTTTCCTAGTGAAAGCGAGGAAAATTGAACGGTAGTACACTTAAACATCACTATCTAGTCATGAGTCGATATTAGTTTAGCTGGCATTGACTTGAAGCGCTCTCGTGGAGGACTCGCCGGCGATAGCCTTAGCGCGAGTCCTTAGCGATCAGGGGCCTACGAAAAATAATTTGCGATCAAATTTCGCGCTAGTGCCAACAAAATGACGTCACTTCTTTACCAGCTATTGCGTCACATCCGCTTTATTTTTTTTTCCACCGGAAATGTTCCCTCCTCACACAGATGGCGCTAAGCCCCATGAGCAGCTGACGAGCCGCCATTTTCTGAACGTATGGGCTTCTATGGAAGCTTCGCTACCAGTTACATTTACCTTGCGTCCTGTATACAGGCGTCACAATGCAACATGTAATATCGCAGTAATATTGCGTGGAACAAGCGTATATTGCCATCGGGCGTCAGAACATGTGAATATCACAATGACGTCATGGTTCAAAGGCGGCCACCCATAACAAAAGGCCCACACGTTACTGCGCGTATTCCCTTAAGACCACGTAGTGGGTGCCTAGCAAGTTCGAAAGCATTTCCCGCTCATAATTTCTCGTGGTTTAAAGCATGCTACCCATTACATAGTATGTACTAAGTGATTGATATACGCACTAGGGACAGGGATATCGCTATCGCGTTCAACTCTTAAAGGCGGAGCTTAAGGGTCCCCCCTATTTTTATTCGTTGCGATTGGACTCGCTGCCTGTTTCTAGTCGATATATCGCAGCTGCCTGAATAAAGACCGAGTTCTTTGTCAAGTGAAGGAATTCACAAGTGCTGGCTGGCCCACGTCGACCACGGATGAAGAGTTGAAGCCTTTTTTTCGCGGGTGCAGCGAGCTGACGGTGAATCAGGGAAACGTCATGCTGGGCACAAGAGTGGTCATCCCTGCAAAGCTGCAAGGGTTCGTTCTGGACGAACTCCATGACGGCCATCCCGGCATCGTGCGCAGCAAACAGCTAGCACGCAGCTACTTGTGGTGGCCAACACTTGAGGTGAACCTCGAAGGTCGCATAAAAAGCTGAGCTGGTTGTCACTAGCAACGTAAGCGCCAATCAACGCACCCCCTTCACCCGTGGTCTTGGCCGACTTCACCGCGGCAGCGTGTTCACGTAGACATTGCAGGACCTTTTCACAGTACAGACCATGCTTTTAGTGCTGGTCGACGCACATTGTAAATGACCAGATGTTTTCGAAATGCGCTGGACAACTGCAGAGAGCACGATTCGTTGTTTGACAGAGCTCTTCGCACGTTTTGGTTTGCCTGAAACAATTGTTTCCGATAATGGACCTCAATTTGTTTCGCAGGAGTTCTCTATCTTTTAATGCCTCATTCCCCTTCCCCCAACGTAGGATAGCAAACCGGACGCGCGTCTGGTTGACCTTCCTGCCTTTCCTTCCTTTTCCTCTTCCTTCCTTCCAACACTTCGTGCAGGCAATGGCGGCACGGCACGTCCCTCACAGTTCCCCACCACCCCAGCTCCAATGGGCTGGCAGAGCGTTTCATTCAGACTTTAAAAGACCCTTCGCAAAAACGGCACAGGAGAGACACTGCAGGTAAAGCTGCATAATTTTTTTTTCTGTCGTTTCACAACACGCCGCGTGTGACGACTCGCGAATCACAAGCGGCATTGCTCCTGGGACGACGCTTACACAGTCGGCCAGATGCCGTGAAGCCCTCCATGGGGGAAAGAATAGCCCACAGACAGTGCACTCAGACACTAAGTCGTCCGTGTCGCGAACATCCTTTCTCGGTAGGCGACAGCGTCTTAGCACGTAATTATTCTGGAAAACCAAAGTGGGCTCCCGCTGCAATTGTTGCTCAAACAGGACCTGTCTCTTTCCAAGAGCGTGCAACCACACTGAGGGGGCATCTACACCTGGCGTCGCCACCAGGCTCAGCTGCTGCACAGACCTGCAGAGGACGTTAGCCCTACACATGAAACAGCTGGTGAAGCTACGACCAGCGAGTTCGTGCTTTTTCCCGAGACTGGCGACGCACCAGTTCCTCCCAGTCCACCACCATCCAGGGCAGCTCCGGTTACGCCACAGGCAACACCAGCACCCGCCGAAGCAAGACGCTGCCCCATGCGAAATCGTCGCCCACCGGATAGATTCCAAGTCGGACTCTGAATGACTGTGTGCGTTATTAAAAAGAAGGGGAGGTGGTGTTGTGTCGGCTGGCAATTCATTGATAAGAGCACTCTGCGAAGTGCGCATGTGCCACTAGGTGTTAAAAGTAGAGTGCCGCTTGCTAGCGGCGCCCTTTTCTTGCCCGAGCCAAGAACCCACAAAAATGGGTCAATAAACCTCGTTCACCCGGAACTTGGTCCTTTTCGGCACGTCTGTTGCAAAACGTAACAGTTTCGATTTCTGCATTTGGCTTGTTCTGAAAAAAAAAAGACAACGTCACATATGTGTTGCATGTAATGAGCTTTGGAGCTGTTCTGGTTCATGAGTCGGAAGGCTCGGATTGACCTCGAAAGCTGGCTGAAAAGCTTGGCTAGGCGGAGTAGATTCGGGAGAATAGGTGAGGGCGAAATCACTGGTGGCTTTCTCAATTTCTTCAATGATGGCGATCGTCATGGATTGGTTCATGTGCTTGTACTCAGTACTGAAATTTGTAGCTCGGCTACAAATTTCAGTAACGCAGCTCGGCTATTCCTCTTCCGACGGAAATGTCGCGGTTAATCAACTGGCTTTGGTCGCCTTCAACGACACCTTCCTATCTAGACAGATTGTGGCTTGTGCGTGTCATGTTTTCGAGCGCAGCTCTTATGTGCCCGTTTCTGCATTGAGCGCCGTCGCCGTCGGTGGCATAACCGATAGGCAGGAAACATTAAAATGTGAAAAAGAATATACCCAGGATCGAATGGGACTTGACCCAGGGCCCTAGGCTTGGCGGTTGGTGAAGGTATGACTGAAGTACATTAATTTCATACTAAATTTGCTATATAGGCGAGTGGGTGCAGAGCTTTTACTCCGGTTAATTCGTCAGTGGTAGTTGGTAAATACGACAGTTCTTGTAATATTGGTGTTGTAATAATGATTTAGGTATCTGACCCCGACTTCCATTTAGAGTAAGGGGGGTGTGTGTCTTTATACCTGGCGGCAGCTTTAGTGGCGGCACAGCCAAGGCGAAACAACCAAAGCACGCGCGTTTTTACTACGCTGCTCCATACTCCGCGATCGCTAACTATTGCACACAGTGAATCATACAAGCAAGGGTTATGTTCAAGATTTTTTTGCACTGTGAGAAAGCTTATCTCGTGAATGGTTTCCGTTTTTTTTTTCTTTCTTGTGTTGCTGTTTCAATTGTTATTGCTTTCCTGACTCCAAAGATTTACACGCTTTATTCAGGGTTCCCCATAAACAACGATGATATCGCTCAGTTGCCGCAAGTGCACATCAAATCTTTTAAGTGGTCATGAGCGCGTCTTCGTGAGGGGATGTGTATTCATCGTACCGAAGGCAAGGACGACTGCAGGATACTGTATTAAACGCGAGGCATTTCTTAGTGAACCTAAGACACCTTAGCAGTATCTATCTATCTATCTATCTATCTATCTATCTATCTATCTATCTATCTATCTATCTATCTATCTATCTATCTATCTATCTATCTATGTACGTCTGGGCGCTCCCCTGGTCGTCTCCATAAGTTGTAATATACCAACATCAGCATAGCAGGGGCGCTGTGTATGACGATCATGAGTCACTGGTCATGACATGAATGACACAAAATGCCTGTCGCAAACGTCATGAAACCCTTTCCCTCAGTCACGTATGACGCATACCCGCATACGACGGTTCATATTATGTGGCTATGCGTCACAGCTGACTCACAGTCTCAATGAACACATTCACAGCGAACGTATGCATTGAAGCGCAAGTCAAGTGAGGATATTGAAGACAGAACACACCTGCAAGATGCTCGACTGCCGTCCACTCGTCCACGTGGTCCGTCAGAATGACACAGTGTTCATTTCTTACGACGCTGGGCGGCGGCCTCGTGCTGACCGAGGACGATGTCAGATGGATTAGGAGCCGTTTAGCGACACGTGAAGAAGTGGCTGCTAAGTGCCCTGACGGCATACGGCTATTCGACCCGAGATCAGGCTATCGGTGGCCGCACCGTCGGCGCGGTAGTGCGGATATACAAACACACATAGCAGCACTTCGTTTTGAGCGGTTTCAGCCGATTCTCGGTGAATAAAATGCGTTGACTCCAGATTACTGGTAATATCTACGTTCTTCGATGCCAAATAAATGCACGACGCGCATGTAACTTTAGCTGTTACTAGTGAGGGAAGCGCACCCTGCCAGCAAAAGGGATGCTCGCACTGGGTGACAGTCTGCGTATTCCGCCTACTACGCACCGCTATAGCACGACTGAACGAAAGTATTTACTTCTTGCTCATCTGGATACCAACAAGCAAAGAAAGGCTGTATTCCTGTGCGATGAGTTCAATAGCGCTTTTCAAACGAATACGAACACGCATTAGTTTTCTCATTCAGTTCTTGATGAAATGTACGATAGTTGATCAGTATAGTCTGCAGAGCTATGTAGCTAACAGCGCTTTAGTGCTATGGAGTAATTTAACACGTACGTGCTTGTTCTAGCTCGAGTAACCATATAAAAAGCTCACACTTCAGAAGAGAACTTTCATCGCTTTATTACGTGCAAGGGATTCGGTTATTTTTAAGCAAGGAGTATGTTTTTTTTAAACGAATGATGACCGCTGCATTCCGTCATTCTTTAACGGCGCACAAATGCTCCAGATAATGTAAAAAAAGATGAAGTATTGCGTGAAATTATACGATAGAAATGAGAGCCACGCCGTGTGCATTAATTTTTAACATCTGGGTTCTTTAAAGCGTACCTAAATCGAAGCACATGGGTGTCTCGTCAAATATTTTGCCCAGTTGTGTTGAACGCGGCCACTCCATTTTATGACTTCCGTGTCATCAATTTTCCGGTTTTCAGGGGCCAGTTTAAGTACCAAAGTGTCAGACCTCACTTTAAAGGTATTTCTGTGTAATGGGATCACGACCGTACAATAAAAGGACATCTTAAGGACAACTAAAGCTCATCGCATAACCGATAAACTCTCCGCCACGGTGGATCAGTGTTGAAGGTGCTCGGCTGCTGACCCGAAGTTTGCGGGTTCGGTCCTGTCCGCGGCGGCCGCATTTCCGGTGGGGGGCGAAATGGTAGAGGCCCGTGTACTGTGCGATGTCAGTGAATGTTAAAAAAACACCAGATGGTCAAAATTTCCGGAGCCCTCCACTACGGCGTCTCTCATAATCAAATCGTGGTTTTGGGACGTAAAACCCCAGGTATTATTATTAAGCGATAAAGTACAGTGTCGCAGTTATACACCTAACAACAACGCTAAAGGCGTGGCCTAGAGTCTCGTTTTTGTTTATTACCATGATGCTAAAACGGTGTGTTCACACATTATCTGATACCCCTCGTGTTTGGTACGATGACAAGTTCACCTTGCGATCTGGCAGAAAGTGGCACCCACACTGAAATGATTCTGGCGAACGGAAGGTATGACAACATTACGCAGCACTCTCGAAAGTGGAACTGACTGAAGAAGAACGGCTATTGGTGCTAGTTGGTTGAAGTGCATATTGAAATGGTTTGCGGCGCGAGCACGGTAGTGCTGAAGTAAAGGCATAACAGCGAGGAACGGAAGGCGAGGAGGGACTGTTGCAATTCGAAGGAGACAGAAAGAGGAAGATGAAGACTACGAGCAGCGAAGGCGCGCGCATTAATAAGAAAATAAAGAAAAGGAAGAATCTAGCTTTCGTTCGCATCCAACGCAGTTGTGCCTGTGCTTGTTCGAAGGAGACAGAAAGAGGAAGATGAAGACTACGAGCAGCGAAGGCGCGCGCATTAATAAGAAAATAAAGAAAAGGAAGAAGGAGCGTCACCCAAATAGGGACCGCGAGAAAATCACGATACGAACGAGCGGCGGCCAGGTGATTCCGCACGTCGAAAAGATCCGGGTGCTGGGCATGCTCCTAGAGCGAAGCAGAGCCAATGGCGAGACCATCAACCGCCTAACGGCCAAAGTCAACACGGCCATACGCCTCATCAAGAGGGTATCGAGCAGAAAGGCCGGAGGCATGAAGGAGGCCAGCCTCACGCGGCTGGTCCAGTCTTTTGCCGTGAGCCATATTGCCTACGTGGCCGCCTTCCACAATTGGAATGTACACGAGCGCAACAGGATCAACGCGCTCATACGAAGGGCCTACAAGACAGCACTCGGGCTTTTAGATGTGAAGCATCTTATGGCGAAGCTTAATGCGGTGGTGGTGGTGGTGGTGTGCCGGCGTGACCACCCTTACTGCGCATGCGCAAACCTTTAAAAAAAAATAAAAATAAAAAACCTCCTCTCCCCCTCTCTCTCCTCTAGGCATCCCTCCCCGCGGCAACGACACCCTCACTGCGCATGCGCCTCCCCTCCTGTCTCCCCTCCTACGCTCCCCCTCTCTCCTCTAGGCATAGCTCGGCACACTCACTCATGAGTGCACTCAACTCACACTCACTCACACTC
>JALIZH010029826.1:0-12298 GCA_030522465.1 Rhipicephalus appendiculatus
CGTAAGAATGACAGCTGTCGTAAAGATAACACCCCAGTTCAAATTTCAACCAAGCTGTGAAAGAGTTGGGGATAACGAGGTCATTCGTCGTTTGAAATTCTGAAGGCTTCAGAAATATTACAAGGGCAAACCACAAAGATGTGCATTTTGCGACGCATTAACGCAAGATAGACGCCTGGATATTTATGCCGACAGATGTTTGCAGTACAAGCTGAATTTCCGAGAATTGGATATCAAGTCACGGCTGCACATTTTGCCGTTGACATTGTGTAGGGTATAACTGCTTACCTCATCGTATACAGTTCAGAAATTAAACGCATTTTCCATACGTTCAGACTTAAAACCATCACATTTTCTTATTTGCAGAAAGGTGAAGAGGGAAAGCGTTCATCTGGCAACACGTATATGGTCAGCCTTGATATCACGGTGCTTCAGGTGAGTGCGTTAAATTAAACCCCTAATTATCTGTCCTATCGCATATGAAATAGTTTACTCGTAATGCATATGCGAAAGCTATGTGTTTATGATGAGTACGAAGAGAGCTGTATGTCGCAAGAGCCATAATAGTGTTACAGCCCTTAATAGCGAAACAGACATAAAAGTTATGTCTGCCCTTTTAGATGGTCGATTCTGGCCAAGTCCCTATATGAGCGAGACGTTTCGACATTTAACTTCTACAGTTTTCACAAGAGATGGCGCATTCTAGCAATAGCAACGTTATGCCGCGGTACGGAGATGGAAAGTAACGGCATGATGCGGAGCAAGTTAATCGCCTTTTTATTGCCCCCTTGAATCAGACCCACGCAGTTGTCATAGTGTTTTCGGCTATTGTGTGTAGGTGGCACTCTTTACGCACATTTTGCAGGACGTCCAATAGTAAAAGCGTAATGATATCCGTAGTATAAAATTTCCGTCTTGTTTTTAAATGGCGTACAATGTAATTACATCAGTTGTGGTAGAAGGCTGGAAGGCTGGTAGAAGGTGGGCGGTGCATGATATCTTTTTAGGGGTACGTAAGGCCGAACTGTCGTAATATTTAACCGTCATCCGGCAGATTGTGGAAGATTACTGTTCTTTAACTAACTTTAGTGAAGTGTAGCTATCTTTCATGGGGTTGACGGCAAAATGTCCCTTAATGCCTAGAAGTTGGCAGTGTAGGCAAACTAATGTGCAGCCACAGCAACCTGGCCAGGGCAAATGTCTCTTCAAAACTATTCATTTCCGTTGCGCGGTACAGGGGCTGCTTTCAGTTTATGGGTCCATAAGTTGGCCAGTCTATGAGACGCGACTCGAATATTATTTGTGACGTAGACAGCAAAACCAGCTTTGCTATAGCTGTAGCTCGGTGAACAATGTTGTCCCCTTCAACTGACAAAAGTAAGGGAAGATTACTGAAATACAAATAGACGCAAACCTACGAGGAAGAAAATTAGAGTCAGAACAGAAAGGGCGTCACTCGCAACTAACTTTATTCTCAGAACATCAGTGATTTTATAGCCGTAGCAACTATGCGCGCGCACATCGCCTCACATGCTCATCAAAAACACTCGATAAGACTGACAAGAAATGGCAAAAAAAAAAGAAATAAACGATTAAACGAAAAAAAGATTCGAAGAAATCAAACTCCCCACCACGCAGAGCAACAGAAGTGTCACTAACACATATATCTCTTCTTTTTAATGTAGTATGCTTCCATGATTTCACGCGCTAATGTATCTTTACTCTTTCCAAGAACGGAAACACTGGAAAACCCGGGCTCACACTTACAGGAACCACAGTGCACCGGCAAATGTGCCGAAAGTTTATTTTTCACGGAAAGTTCATGCTCCCTAATTCTGTCATTTATGCACCGGCCTGTCTGGCCGACGTAAACCCTACCGCAACTAAGCGGGATCTCGAACACCACGCCAACCGAGCAGGCGACATACGGCCTTGCGTGCCTCTTCCCACACGGGGAGGGCCTCGGTGCAGTCGAAATTCGTGGGCACAGGCTCGCCAACTTGCGGGGCGCCGAGAACACCATAGGTACCTTGTACCTGTTAGCCACATTCTTAAGGTTGTGAGCAACCTTGTGCACATATGGCATAACCATGGGCCTCTTTTCAATCGGCTGCCTGTTTCTTCTCGATCCCTTCAGTTTTTGAAGGAGGGTTTCTGAGACTGCAACGACGACAGAACTAGGGTAGCCAGCTGAACACAGCCGCGTGACCTGATTACTGAAACTTTCCCTGCATCCTATGCGGACAAGACTTTACCAGTGCTCCTTCCAGGCACATGGAAGCAACGGCCCTCTTGACAAGTTTAGAATGCGAAGCATCAAAAGGTAGAAGTGCCTTGCGTGAACGCGGACAATATGCCCAACATATGTGCGTCTCCGAGAAAGTGAGACTCAGGTCTAAAAATTGCAATACGCTGCCAGCAGGAAGTTCATGCGTGAAAACAAGTCCCTTGGCATTTTGTCTAAAAAGAGCTAAAACCTCATCCACTGAGTTAGTGGTTGTCAAAGAAGGGTTAGCTTTAAAAAATGACTAAAAAGTCGTCTACATACCTAAAAATCTTCAGCTTCGCATCGTCAATAACCTGAGCCACTTCTCTGTCAAAATCCGCTAAAAATATGTTACATAGGACAGGCGCCACGCATGAACCTATGCAGATCCCTTTTCTCTGAATATAAAACTGATTATCGTGACACACGAACGTCGAGCACAGATAAAACTCAAGCAACGTCATAAAGTTGTCAAGGGAAATGCCAGTAGCGCTCTGAAAGGCAAGAACACCATTCTGCTCAATGCAGTTTCTAACCACTAAAAACAACTCTGCGTGGGGAACCGAATAAAACAAATCTTCAACGTCAATAGAAAATGCATTGCCACCGTCGTTTAAGCCTATTAAGAACTGCGTAACATCATTTGACTTCTTAACTACAAAGGGATCATCCACAACAAGCGCATTCAGATGCTTCAGTAAAAATTGGCTTACATTCTGTTGCCACGATTCCCGTTCGCTAACAATACACCTGAATGGCATGTCGACCTTATGAGTTTTTACACTGAAAAACACAGACAGCGCGGCTCGCTTTGAGGAACTGATTGCTTTTGAGAGTTTTTGAAGCCCCCAGATCGTTGCACAGCAAAATCGCCTTAGCCTTTACCTTGTTCAGCTGTGTCTTGGCTTGGGCAAAGTTCTTGTCTAAAGCTTGCGCAGCTTTTTCACTAAAGGCTTCGGCCGACAAAACGACAAAGCCACCCTCCTTGTCGGACTGCAAAAGTTGGAGGTTATTTTTCCTGAAGTATGAAACCACTTGCCCAGTCGCATCCTTGGGAAGAAGATGTGTACGGTGAACGGTCTTCAGCAGGCAATCAACACCCTCCAAAAGGCATCTTTCGCGGTCGTCACCATCCGCACAGTTGGCTACACGCCGATTCAAGGCCAGCAACTCGTGGACCCGGAGACTTGGTGGCACGGAAAACTTCGGACCTTTCCCGAGAGTCTTAGAAATTCCCTCAGGAAGGTCTACGTTTCCTAAGACGTGTAGCTGGGTAGGTTGAGCAGTTTCCTTCTTGGCACCCTTCGGGAGATGATTCAGCGTACATCGCCACCAAAACTCAGTCGTCTGCGCTATGGCTTGCTGACAAACCTTTAGCCTACGGTGAGCGAACCACCCGGTGTCCAACTCGAAGCACTTGAGACGCAAGCAGTCCTGAAGAAAGCGAATCTGTCGCCACAGCTCCGATTTCCAAATCCGGCAAATCCTCCTCGAATGACTCAGTGATGGCTTGACATACCCAAACAAAGCTTGCACTTCAAGAGGCATCAACCCATTGTTGATGCAAAACGCCAAGTATCTTGCGCGGCACGTAGAAGAGGCAATATGCGCTACTAGCAGCAACGGCTCCGTAGTAGAAAGAGGAGAACAGAAGGCAGGGCCCACTATAGAAGAAATGTAACTTAATAAAACTTTTTGTTGGGCTAGTTGGTACATGCTTACTGAAATACAAATAGACGCAAACCTACGAGGAAGAAAATTAGAGTCAGAACAGAAAGGGCGTCACTCGCAACTAACTTTATTCTCAGAACATCAGTGATTTTATAGCCGTAGCAACTATGCGCGCGCACATCGCCTCACATGCTCATCAAAAACACTCGATAAGACTGACAAGAAATGGCAAAAAAAAAGAAGAAATAAACGATTAAACGAAAAAAAAGATTCGAAGAAATCAAACTCCCCACCACGCAGAGCAACAGAAGTGTCACTAACACACATATCTCTCTTCTTTTAATGTAGTATGCTTCCATGATTTCACGCGCTAATGTATCTTTACTCTTTCCAAGAACGGAAACACTGGAAAACCCGGGCTCACACTCACAGGAACCACAGTGCACCGGCAAATGTGCCGAAAGTTTATTTTTCACGGAAAGTTCATGCTCCCTAATTCTGTCATTTATGCACCGGCCTGTCTGGCCGACGTAAACCCTACCGCAACTCAGCGGGATCTCGTACACCACGCCAACCGAGCAGGCGACATACGGCCTTGCGTGCCTCTTCCCACACGGGGAGGGCCTCGGTGCAGTCGAAATTCGTGGGCACAGGCTCGCCAACTTGCGGGGCGCCGAGAACACCATAGGTACCTTGTACCTGTTAGCCACATTCTTAAGGTTGTGAGCAACCTTGTGCACATATGGCATAACCATGGGCCTCTTTTCAATCGCATAAATGACAGAATTAGGGAGCATGAACTTTCCGTGAAAAATAAACTTGCGGCACATTTGCCGGTGCACTGTGGTTCCTGTAAGTGTGAGCCCGGGTTTTCCAGTGTTTCCGTTCTTGGAAAGAGTAAAGATACATTAGCGCGTGAAATCATGGAAGCATACTACATTAAAAAGAAGAGAAATATATGTGTTAGTGACACTTCTGTTGCTCTGCGTGGTGGTGAGTTTGATTTCTTGGAATCTTTTTTCGTTTAATCGTTTATTTCTTCTTTTTTTTTTTTGCCATTTCTTGTCAGTCTTATCGAGTGTTTTTGATGAGCATGTGAGGCGATGTGCGCGCGCATAGTTGCTACGGCTATAAAATCACTGATGTTCTGAGAATAAAGTTAGTTGCGAGTGACGCCCTTTCTGTTCTGACTCTAATTTTCTTCCTCGTAGGTTTGCGTCTATTTGTATTTCAGTAAGCATGTACCAACTAGCCCAACAAAAAGTTTTATTAAGGGAAGATGTATGAATGAAAATGAAAAAAAGCAACGTTGTTCAGCCCGTGTGACAGCATGATATGGAATAACTTATGGAAATCTATATATGGTAAGCTGGACTAAATTGCACTATCATTGTCAGTACAAAGCTAAAAGTATTACTCTTGCGTTTCTTCCATTAGCGCTGCTGAACAAAAAGCGTAAAATAAAAAGAAATTTTTAAACATCGAATAGTCCGTTATTTCGATTTATTTCTGTAACTGTGATAGGAAATAATGTGTAAAATTACCGCTTCATATACGGCTGTTCCTGTCAGTATTCGTATGTCCAGGCACATTATTAGAGCTTTAAATTTAACTAACCCTAAAAAAATTTACATGCACTGTTTAGTCTAGGTGTTCTGCACTAATTTTTTTCAGGCTTATTGGGTAAGCGGCAACAGAAGGTGCTTGCACTAATATACACGTAAGAGTCACTGTAATATATAATAAATAAATGTTCGCTGCAAATAGGAACGTAAATTTGAAATCGACATTTTTAAGTTCTTCAAATGTGTTTACCTGGAAAGAAATGTGTACTTCAGGGAATTTATTTGAAGCCGTTAGTCGCTTCCTTGTAGGGCTTCCCCTTTTACATCACGGCAACAGTTTTTCGTCCAATGCAATCCTTCAACTGATAAACACACGTATCTGCTTCGCCTTTGCACGCTTTTTCTTTGTACGGCCCCGTTACGTATATGATAACTACTGTGGGTCATAGCTTATGTGGGGAAAAAAAGAGAACAAATTGGTTTCGCGCGACTCCGTTTGAGACTTCTGAGTCAATTCCTTTGTGCCTTTGTTTCGAAGGTTCCGAGCGGCGACGAAAACTCCTTGTCCCTTAAGGAAGGTACACGATTAAGCTACCACTTCTACGACTCGTTCAAGAACCCGCCGGAGCTCATCGATTTGCATGGCTTCGACATTTCGCCATGCTACAAGGGCAACGATTCGGTGGACGCCTATCTCGAAGTGAAACGTGAGTGTCATTCGCAAAGTTAACGGCATAAATTTCATTGTCGGCTTTAAAAAAATAAAGAAATTGAACGTGACTTCGGTATCATCACGTTGCACCGGCGTCTTACAAAAAATTCCACCATCTCCCGCTAAAGGGAACCATGTGTAGATGTGAAGCAGCGGGCGCTAACGCTTACACTGGCGGTGGCGTTGACGCTGGCCCTATCGCAGCGTTGCGAAGGAGAGAAAACTGAGGAGGCGCAAAGCACGCAGTGATGGAGCGGTGTTTCCTACTGGAACATGCCAATCGCTGCTAATGGGCAATGAGAGACAGAAGGCTCCGACTGGACACAGAGACCCACACTCCGCTTTTAGTTAACGCGCACGCTGCGAATTTTTATTGTTCAACAACGCACAGGAGAAATCTTCCACCGGCACCACCTTGGAGGTCAAGATCCATTGCCATATATATGGGATGGCCAGTGAACGGTTGTGCAGCGCGAGCAGTCGGTTTTTTTTCAACCAAGACACTCGCTAGCAGACGCTGCCTGCGTCGGCGTCGCGAGGCGAGAGAGGGGGAAGCGGAGGAGAGGAGAGAGAGGGGGTGACACGCATGCGCAGTGGGAGTGTGAACGCCGTGGGCAGGGATGCGTAGAGGAGAGAGAGGGGGGGACGCGCATGCGCAGGGGGAGTTAGACGCCGCGGGCAGGGATGGAGAGAGGGGGGGAGTGTAAGAGGGGGAGAGAGGGAAGGGAGGCGCATGCGCAGTGAGGGTGTGGTTGCCGTGGGGAGGGATGCTTAGAGGAGAGAGAGGGGGAGAGGAGGTTTTTTATTTTTATTTTTTCTTTAACTGTTTGCGCATGCGCAGTAAGGGTGGGCACGCGGCACACCACCACCACCACCACCACCACCACCACCACCACCGGATTAAGGTTCGCCATAAGATGCTTCACATCTAATAAACAAGCTTCTGCAATAGGGTACGCATTTGGGCTGGTTGGTTCATGACCGTGGTTTGTGTCCTTTCTTCGTCCCGCCTTTTAGCGTTGTTTTCTACTGGAAAACAAGCTTCTCGTACGTGACTCAGCTTGTCATGGAACTTAAAAATTCAGTTCACTAAAAATTTATGTTTGAGCTTTGCCAGCTTCTGGAATGCTGTAGTACAAAGTTGGCACAATATAACTATCTTTTTTTTTTTTGGCATCTGTATGTTACTTATCGCCATGCTTGTGCGCGTTTCACCCCCTATGCTCATTAGCGTTTTATTAGAAAGGTTCAGTATGGCCCACAAAAAAAAAACTTGGCCAGTGAGTCACTGCATAGAAAGGCACCTTCACGTTTACGCTTATTTTGTGACAGGAAGCACCTACAAAAAAAGCCTCGAGCAAAGAGAATTATTCAAGCTACAGTGTGAACAAAAAATTGCGTTAGTTAGCTCATTTTTAATGTAGGCTCATACCAAGCTGGCCACTGCTTCTTTCCTTTGTTTTTGTTTGATCACTATCCACTGGGAAACATCTATTAGGAAACCATCTTTAATAAACAAATGTTCGATTCGCCTGGGAGTGGGACAGAAAGAATGAATGCTTTATCGTGAGCAAGTGCTTCCGCACCGTAGGTGGCCGGCTCCTTGTTCCACGTAGTCACGTGTCCTGGCCATTTTCCGTGCTCGTTCAATCGGGCTTGTAGGTGAAGAGACAGCGTGGCTCATATATTCGCGCGACTAAAAAGAAATAAGTGAATCAAATATCGCAACGGTAAAATCCCAACGCAATCGAGGAAAACACAGTGAGACGTCTAAGTCAAATCGCACCGTTCTTTAATAAGACTTTCCAATCAACTATCTCACGACTCACGCTATGTTCTGAAGTCCTCTTTATTAATGCTCCCTGCTAAACAAGAGAACGAAGCTGAAGCTTAATATGAAAGGGCAAAAAAAGGAAGAGTGCAATTCTCTTTAAATTAGTTTTCAATGCAAAATCTTGATACTTTCCCCAAGTTTCCCTAATAAGAAGCTAATATAATAGCCTACTTCTCGGTTTCAAATGTTTTTAGCCACTTCTTCAAAAAAAAAACTGTGCCCTTGCTTCAAAATAATGGCCCAGAGAGTAACTTCGCAGAAGAGCATTCCTTAACGTCGCTGACTGAATGATTGGGAATGATGAGATATTGCAGTGGTTATGACAACAAGCGGGATGCTATGAGTATGTGCTACGTGTTGTAACATTCACTTTCTTACATATGAGATATTGCTGATATACACTAACGTTTAATATAGCTTTATTGAAGCACGATGTTTCCTCTGCTTCTACAATATAGGGAGCGATGTGTAAGCAGAAGGGAATTGGACGAGAGATTTACAAAAGTGTGGAGATACGCATGATCTGAACTTACACAGTATCTTTTTTGTGTATTCATGGTATTACTTGTTCATGCCTGCTGTTTTCTAAGCTCCTGTGTGCTTCGTAGCTAATCCTGCCGCCTGTATTTCTCTCGCTACAGTATCACCCTCCGACTACTCCACGCTTTCTTCCGTTTCTACGCTCAACGACCCTAAGTTTTTGTCTGCTTGGCGTAAGGCACTTGATGAGGCTTCTTCTCTGTCAGACCACTCACTGCGCATCACTCGCGTCAAAGGGGTAAGCATATGTTTGCAGTATGCTCCTTTCAATGTTTAAAAGAAAAGACAATTTTTTCCCCAACCTTGCGACATTACCTGCTGAAAAAAATTCTGCATTTGTCAACTGGAAAACCTTTTGGTTTATGGTATACCGCAAGTAGTTTGTGTACTATCGGCGTCAAATGAAACCCGAACAACGGCAAGCATTCGCAGTTATATAGTGTGCGCCGTCCAGTTATCAGCATGGACAGACGCGTATGTATGTGCATTGCTGCAAACTGGATGCGCGCGCCTGTAAATGTTGATGAATGGAGGGCGCGCACTATTCCATTGCGAAGGCTTGCCGCCGTTCCGGTTTCATTTAACGCCGATAGTACAGTGCTAATAATGCCCTTGCTCGCCTGTATCTTAATAGGATGCTGGTATATTTTAGTTTTATATTGTGACAGAGGCAGCAGCTTTTAGCAAGTCTAGATTGGGTCAGCCATAGGTTAGATGGGAAAAAGTGCTGCATCTAGATGTAAAAGGACTGCGACGTAGATAACGGAGTGCAGTAAGGACAAGGGTGTACATTAAATACAAAATTAATCGAAGCGTGTCATATGAGAAAGGTGCCTACAGACATAGGTCACAGCTAATAGAAAACACACGTTAAAGCGCGCAAAATCTGCGGGTCAATATTCATTAGCAAAATTTCCGTGTTTCTTTGTATTTAGCAAAATGAGGAATGATCAAAAATTTTAAAAAAGAATGCATTGAACAGAGGTATATATAGTAGGATCAACATGCATGAAGAGAGGAAGCCGCCGGCTTGCAAGAAGCAGTAATGTTGGCCACACTGCAAAAACGTTGGTTGACATACATATAGCGGTACTTTTAAGAATCCGAGGGTACGAAAGTTATTGAGGAGCAGCGCACAACGATCTGATTTGTAAGCGTTTTCGTAATAGTTTGGACAGTCCCCTAGGGTGATACAGTGGTTACGGCGCTCGGCTGCTGACCCGAAGGACGCGGGTTCGACCCCGGTCGTGGTTGTCGCATTTCCATGGGTGCGAAAGGCTGGAGGCCCGAGTACTGTGCCGTATCAGTGCACATTAAAGAACATGTGGTTGAAATTTCCGAAGCCCTACACTAAGGCGCGCCTAAAAATCAATTCGTGCTTTTGGCAAGTAAAACCTCGAAAACTATTATATTATTATAAATGGTTTGTACACCACTCACGAAGACGGCGCCCGCAAGTAGTAACCTTGCGACGTGCAGTTTGTGAAGCCCCGTCCGCCAAAATTTTCCGGCATTTTCATCGCCCTTTATCGCGCTAAACAAGCGCAAGAAAATGCTCGGCAAGCCACTTATTCTACAATATTACGATGGAACATTTTAGAAAATTTAAACAAATGAAGCGCTGAACTAAGCTTTTCTTTATTTTGCTGCTCTCACGTAATCCCTGCTTAATTAAGGAGAGTTGTAGTCTTTGCCCTAGATTGCGCCTTGAAAATCTAAGGGAGGACTAAGCTAAGCTGTTTTGTCTGGGCATCACCTAAGAAGACACAAAAGTCTATAATGCAGCTTATGAGAATGTAACGGTGTTCCTTATTGTAGTATTTAACAATGTGCTACATTAAAATGCGTGTACACAGTTTTGCCATGAAATGAAAGATTAGAGCAACACTTTATTTCTGATCCGCTTCAGTGTTTTCAACCTTTTTGTGCATACCCTTCATTTCTAAAATTTCTTCGAGATTTACGATACAATTGGGTGTTCCCTCTTTCAAAACAATATTCTGCATGCGTTACGATTATGGGTCATTAGTAGGAACTTATTTTCAAGGATTCTTACAAAAAAAAAAAAAGATGTCACTTTTTCGTCTGATTGAAGCGGATGAAACAACGATGAGATTAGCTAGTTTTGCAATCTTTTCTAGCCGGGCTCGTACATTTAATTCCTTCGTGTGTTCACATGACGTTTTTCTTTGTTGCCTTTATTCTAATTACAGTATTTCTCGGAAGATGACACACTGTTTGTCATGTTTATCCTGCTTGACCGATTTCCTGCTGATGCGAAAGTGAACATTGAAGACACGCAAGTCGACTTAGAAGGCATGCAAGATAACCTGAACAAATCCGTCAACGAAGGCAGCCTTGGAATAATTTACAAAGGGGTGAGCCACACGGTCTTTTTTTTTTTCTAGCATTGTAAGCGCTTGTCATTAAGCTTATTGTTCGTTAACATTCAAGTTTCAGCCCTGCGCCATACGTGTCAAGTTCTAAAACCATCGGTGCTTGCCTATTGCCAGTGTGTTCAGCTTAATCACTGCTAGCCTGTATTCACCTCAACGTTCTTGTAAATTAACGCCAGAAAAGCTGGTGCATTGGTCACGAAACTTGAGACAATCAAAGCTACCTTGTGTACACTGTGAATTGCTGCGTTCATTTGCTAAGCACTAATGTCGGTCGTGTGATTGATTCGCTGCGACATGATCTGCTTTTTTTATATAGAGAGGAGTAATAAGAAAATGAAATAATTTAACAAAATTATTTCGCAGCCTTCCACAAAGGCGCCCCTTATAGGCTATGCATTGACTCGTTACATTAAATCTCCCAACAGCGATAGTTTCCGTACATTTAGAACCAAGTTAGTTTTTTCTGTGTGTATTTTATTGATTTGGAGCATTCCGTTTCTCACTTGTCGGAAAGGATGGGGGGGGGGAGGGCTGTAACTGAATTTTGGGGGAGCCGGGAAGATTTTCCAAGATGACAAAAAGAACGAAGAAATTAAGAACTGACACTATTGTAGCAAGTAGGCATTCATTTCTTATTCGATTTGCTCGATTCAGTTCCAAGCTCTGAGAAACAGTGTCATGGAGCTTTGAGATGAACTGCAAAGCACGAAGATAGCTTTTTTTTTTTCTTGACCTTCGCAGTTGCTTTTCTTTCGACAAGTGCGGCTAATTTTCTCGGTGACCCGCCTGTTTCAGAGCATATCCGAAGTTTATTGTTTACTATGAAAATACAATATATCGACTGCTTATATGAAAATCTCCTAGAGAACATACATCTATATAAATAAATATTTACAGGTCACTAAATGTAATGAAATCTACCAGTGCAACTAAATTGCGTAGGACTTTTGTCTCACATGCAGTAAAACCAGCACGCAAGAAATGGCATCGACCACCTGTGGTAACAAACATGATTAGCAAGGGAATCTTGCCTATTACAGACTGCTCTCTTGAGTGGGAAGTACTGCTCGTACACGAGAAGAACGTTAACCGAAAATAATAAATGGTGTCGTTATCCTGGCTTTACATGTGTTGTACGTAACGTCTGAAAGAAAGAAGTACTGTGCAGCCTTGTGTAAATCTTGGGCGTACGTTGTATACGCATGAAACACTTTCTCTCGTTAAAAGTGCCACCGTAACTCCTTTCATCGTCAGAGTGTAATTAAGCTCAAATCCATAATGAGCTGACTACTTAATGCACAGGTACTGATG
>JALIZH010029827.1:0-14233 GCA_030522465.1 Rhipicephalus appendiculatus
CGGAAAATATTCTGTCCCTTGGGGCTTCTGCTTTGGGCCACAGCAACAGGAACATCTGCTTAGCCGTATGTGAATTTCTTGGAGACACTAAAAGAATTCCGTGCTAATTTATCTTCAGTCAACTTTCTGCACTTGTCCTTCTTTGAGCGGATCACAGCATACGAATGTATTGTCCCATAAGTATTATATTGGCACATAAATTAAGCGTCTGAAAAAAAATTCCCTTTTTCTATATTCCCCAGTCAACCGATTAGTTTTTCTTCATCGTCTAAAGTTTAATCCATATCACTATATTAACCGCCGGTTCATGGCCAATCCCCCCGAAGTGGGTAAGTGCCAAGACAAGGATCAAGCAAGCAAGCAAGCAATGTGCGCCGATTTCTCCGGTGTGGCCTGTAAAAAACTTGTCTTCGTGTGTGAGAGAACGAGCTGTAAGAGATCGAGGGAAATAAAGAAAACGAAAGAGGGAGAGAGAGGTAAGAAAGAGATATAAAGAAAGAGACAGAAAGAAATTATTGGTGAAAATATTCTTCACGAGGTGAAATTCGAAACTGCGTACCCTTGATCCGAAGGCGAGCGTCCTAACCCCTCAGCTATCCAGGCACGCTGGCAGAGAATAGCACAGTGCTCTGTAGTATAGCGTAGCAAGGGGGGTGGGAAAGAGAAGTGAGAGATAGGGAGGATAGGTGTGATGGTGAGCATCAGGCAAAGGGAGGGGGGAAAATAGTAGAGCGTAGCATAGAAAGAGAAACAAAAAAAAAATAGAGAGAAAGAAATGCAGAAAGATAAAGAGAGAATCAAAGAGAGAGAGAGAGAGAGAACGAAATAAAGGGAGAGATAGAGAAAAGCATAGCGAGAAGGAGGAAGCAAGCGATAAATATAGCGAGAGAAAGAAAGGGATGAAAAAGGAAGAAAAATACAAGGAGCAGGAGAAAGAAATAAAGAGAGAGAGAGAGAGAGTAAAATAGAAATAGAGAAGTAAAGAAGAAGAAAGAAATAGGAGATGAAAGATAGATAAAATTTTCAAAACCTAGCAGAAGAGCAAAAGCCTGGACTACATTGGTGCCCATCAGCTCCTCTGTCTCTTTAGCATTGCGCCTCCAGTGCAAACTACGCTAATTTTTTAAAGTGCGGGGTGCTATAAAACTCAAATTTTCACCACTACTGATTACATGCGTGCGTGCTCAGCTTCCATTTGTTAGAAAAGTTTGCTTATGAACCGGTACACCAAGCTTGGACAACAGAAAAAATAAGGTTATTCGTTTCGTCTCCCGTCTGTTATACATTGTGACTGAGTCAACATCCCTGTTTCATCATTAAGGCGCCATGATTGCAACTAATGACATATCTATCTAATGGAGACGATTGCGTGTCTCGTATAGACACTCCGGAAGCACCATCAACATGACGTCATCGTCGGCTCGCGGCAAACGAATATACGCGGCCAAGACTAATGAGTCGTGTCGTGCTGAGATTTAGTAGCGAAGCCGTGAGCTAAAAATCGAACGGCTCTAAGAGTCAACATCCACTGACGCGGCAAGAGCTTGCGGAACGGAAAGTACAAAGGCAAAAAAATCCGGGTGGATGAATCAAGTTCAGGCTCGTTAGTATAGCCTGACTCGTTGCCTTTCCCGGTTGAACCACGCCTACAAGGCAAACCTCGGCGACATGTTCCCTCCTGTTGAAGCAGACTTCTTTCGCGCCCCTACTTCATTGTTCATACGCGGCGTTTACGCAAAGTACGTATTGCAGCACTCATGCCTCCCGATACACATTTGCCTTTACTGCTTAGGAAAGAAAGAGAGATTGCACCCAGCCTTGTAACATAGTAGGTAAGGTTTCGGGTTGGGAAGCACGAGGGCACGAGTTCGATTGTTCAAAACGGCGGCAGCATTATTTTCATCGGGATGAAATGCACGAACTCACGTGTACATATACAGTATAGTTCACTGTCTATTTCAGTAAGCGTTGCTTGGTTAAAAATTTGACAGCTGGCGGACACGCTCCAATCGACATCGCCTGGTGATGGGGCTATCCTACCGACGTAGGCTAAAATGGACCGGATTCAGTCAATCGTGCCGTAAGGAATATCACCGCCACTCCCACCCCCGACACCCGCGGCTGTAGAAGCTACGAAAATTGAGGCCATCTATTGTAATCTACACTTGACACGCGTACAGGTTAAAGGGACACTAAAGTGAAACAATGAATCAGTTTAGATTGATAAATTGTGCCCTGCGATCTGTAATGCTGTTAATGTCACCATGATATTGTACACTGTAAAAAATATTTTTCTGAAAAAAAAACAGAAAATATCTGGCAGCTCTCTTGCCAGAAAATGTCTGTAGAGCCTATGTTTTCTGTTTTCAGGTTTTCTGTGTTTTAACATATTTTTTCGTTTTACGTTTACATAACTTTTACAGAAATTGTCTGCTTAAAACACAATTTTCAGTTAAAAATATTTTTTTCGGAAAAAAACAGAAAATATCTGGCAGCTCTCTTGCCAGAAAATGTTCATAGAGCTATGTTTTCTATTTTCAGGTTTTCTGTGTTTTAACATATTTTTTCGTTTTACGTTTACATAACTTTTACAGAAATTGTCTGCTTAAAACACAATTTTCAGTTAAAAATATTTTCTGAAAAAAAAACAGAAAATATCTGGCAGCTCTCTTGCCAGAAAATGTCTGTAGAGCTATGTTTTCTGTTTTCAGGTTTTCTGTGTTTTAACATATTTTTTCGTTTTACGTTTACATAACTTTTACAGAAATTGTCTGCTTAAAACACAATTTTCAGTTAAAAAATATTTTCGGAAAAAAACAGAAAATATCTGGCAGCTCTCTTGCCAGAAAATGTCTGTAAAGCTATGTTTTCTGTTTTCAGGTTTTCTGTGTTTTAACACACTTTTTTCGTTTTACGTTTACATAACTTTTCCAGAAATTGTCTGTGTAAAACACAATTTTCAGTTCTGCCTTACAGATAAAAGCTCTGTTTTCTGTTTGTCTTCTTTCGGTTATTTCACGATTAATTTCTCTTTTACTGTACAGAACTTTCATGCTTAAAAACATGCTTCAGTTTTCAATCACAGAAAGAACTCTGCTTTCTCTTGGCATTTTCCTGTTATTTCGCTGCTATAATTTTTGCTTAAAGACACGTTGTAAGTGCTGGTCTGCATATCAAGTAACAAAGAATATATGTCTTCTGTTAGTGCCTTCGTGTTATTTAATTATTGCCTTGAAGTTCGTGGAGCTACACCCGCAGGAAGATGTTTCTAGCACCCTAGTAAATAACGCATTAAAAACAGGCACGTTTCACTGGATTCTCATTTCATATTAAAAAAAACGTATCTTTATTTATGCACAGAAAATGCCGGATGTAAGTAAACAGCTTAAAAAATTATGAAAACAGCATACAACTTGCCACTGTAGATTCAAACTGGCTTTCGAACAAATTTAAAATTCATGGTCTCGTAGAGCTTTCATCAAGTTGGCCACTATTGGTGCGAGGCAGTGCTGCTTCCTTGACTTCTCAACCTTGGTCCATCTGTCTGGGTTCAGTGCTGCGATTGCCCTAAAAGAGAATAATGATGGTTTTTATATCGACTGCTGCATCACTATGGTGAACTGAATTGGGCACACTGACAACAACAACGATTATGTTGGTAAAGTGCTCAAGAAACACTCGTACTGTCTCTTTAAGGTCTGCTGGGTGGAATCAGTGAAAAAAAAAATAACCTCATGATCCAGAAGACGGTTGATTTCTAGAAAATCACATTATGCTTCACAAAATGTCAGTTCTTGCAGTGTAACGACTCTGAACGAAAAAATGCTCATCACAGAACAAGGTCTCATAGAACAATACAAACAAACACGCACATACACCTATATATATAGTGAAAGCTCGTTAGTTCAGACTTCACGGGGCCAAAAAAGAATGTCCCAATTAACGGAATGTTGAATTATCGAGAGTATCAAGAAAAATTAACAAGTGGCAAAACACATTAGGAAAAATAAACAACGACGCACTCATTGTCACTCAGGACATCGTTCACAATGTGTCCGCGATTCAAGACCCCCTTCAAGACAACCCTTTCAGGCCATAATTACAGGCCCAGGCCCTTTCAGCGTAAGCAGACTGGCTTTCACAATTTTAGATGCGCATGATCATGGTAGTTCAAACAAAAGAAAAAAATCAGTGCTCGTACTTTTCAATGAAAACAAATTCCTAGCCAAATTATTTACAAAGTAATTGTTATTTCGTAGTATATTGATTACTTTTAATTTCTTACTTGCAAAATGATTTCGATGGGATAGCATAATGTCCAATTACCAAAATTTAAATTTGCAATACATAACTAAGATAACTGTGGTGTGTTTTATTTTTTTTTTCTAAAAGGGCCAAATCGAGAAACAAACTAGGCTTAATTTCACAGGAGCGTAAAGCGCGCCTGAGTATCCTTCACTTTTAAAACAATATTAATTAAAATGGGGTAAAACCTCATGGTAGCATGAACTTAAAATGGCCGTTCCGGATGAAAAAATTGCCAAATCCTGCATCAGATTCAATCAGATCAAGCTAGACCAATTACTAAACTAGCGCTGCGTCAACAATTATGACCAAAACAACCAATATGGACGCATCCAATCTGATTCATTTGTCTGCTAGTCTCTCTCCTATCGTGCTTTCGTACTACAATTAGTTTTTTCTTGGGCGAGTTGGTACTTAGTGACGGACATGATGTTGCAGGGAGAGACTCGAATATAAAGCGCAAGAGGCCAACTTTCCCACTTCTGTCTGCCTTTTTAGTGTTTCTTTTAAAGTTTTGCGCGACAGTATCATGTCCCTCTTTCGCTCCAAGGTGGTATACACTTAAAGTAGAAGACAACTGAATTGTAGATATGGGGGCACCGGTCTATTCCTTAAAAAAACAAGTGATCCGAAATGGCGTGGCATAAAATGAGATAAGAAGAGGAAGAGCTCAAACATTTTTTAAACGCCTTCAGTAGATGCCAAGAACGAACAAACACTGCAGATAGTCCAGAATGGTGCGCCTTTTGCCTGGGATGACCACTCGCTCTACAACTACAGTTATCGCCATTACAACCAAGCAACAAAGAACGACATCGACTGAAGCACCAGGATAGTGATAATTTTGTTTCGAAGTATTCATACATAGTTCATCCGCTCTGATTGACTTGTTTTACGATATAATTCAAGCCCAAAATGAAATGTTCCAAGAGCCAGATGCAAATTTTACTCCTGAATACCGACGATAGTGGGCCATATAGATTCAGCCGCATTATACAAGGTGTTTTTTTAGACAGTATACTATTTATAAAAATATTATGACACTCAGCACTTGTAGTCTTCGCAAACGAACTCCACGTCAAGGCGGAAAAACTTTGCCGCACCTAAAGTTACATTCAAATGAGTAATTAAAAAACGCTTTAATTAACTGTGTAATTGTTAGCTTCAGGATCCTTGTTTATATGGAAGAGTTGTAGGGTGTGGCAGTTTATGACATGCCCATTTCTAAAAATTGCGAAAAACGCACGTAATTTGAGATAATAATCACCGAAATTCAAGGCCCCAATCTAGGCGAAACCTAAACTGGGCGCCCCGGGAGCGAAAGAAATCTGTCATCCTTGGTACGTCAGACCAGAATCTCACGTGACAATTTTTGAAACAAGGCGCGGCACAGCAGAATGTGCTCAGGAAAAACGGCAAGCAGTCCCAAATAATTAAGTGTACCTCTTATTCTTTGCGTTTTGTGCGTAGTGCTTATCGGTTCCGTTCGTGCTGTACTCAAGGAAAACCGCAATTTCCCCTTTTTCTTTCACTGTACAGCTTAAAACTAGGCGGCAGCCACTGCGGCTCTACTTCTCCCAGACAAGGTAACGAGTTCTTTGCACTTCTTTCGAGTTTAACAAAGGAACATATGAGCACTACACGCCAAACGCAAAGAATAAACGGTCCACTTGGGTATCTGAGATCGCATGCCATTTTTCGTGACCAGTATCACTTTGGCACGCCCTTTTTTTCAAAAAAATTGTCACGTGACCTTCCGATCAGACGTACCAAGTATGACGGATTTCCTGTGCTCCCGCTTTCTATTCTTCCTATTTTCTCTTTCTCTCTGTTTCGAATACGCGCTTGCTCCCTCTTTTTTTTAAATATTTTTTACGTGGTTTTGCCTGCGTTACGCCAAGCAACGACAACATACGACAGCCCGGGCCCCTGAAGTGTTCCGCACTTATCATCATCAAGGCGCTCGAAGAACAAGAAGAAGAAGACTTCGCCTTGGCGCGAGAGCGCGCACAGACTGCTGTGCTCTTCGTGGTTTTACCTGCGTTACGCCAAGCGATGACGACAGCATACGATCACAGCCTACGCCAGTTCGGCCCCCCTAATGGCTGGGCACTTAAAAACGTCAGAAATGTCCTGCTTCTGCACGATGAAAGACGCTGCCGCAGCGAATTGGGGGAATAGCGCAACCGCTTCTGTAATTTCTCCATTCACACGTGACCTCACATTTCTATGTGCACAAGGTTGGCAGTATAAGTAGAGCAGATGCTAAACATGAGTCCTAGAGGAACAAAAAACCTTTTTTTTATCAGGTGGTTGCTGACTTCCCTACAAACTTGGTTAAAGAACTCCAGATGGTCAAAATTTCCGCTGGAGCCCTCCACAAAGGCGTCCCTCATAATCACATCGTGGTTTTGGGACGTAAAACCCCAGCTATTATTACTATAACCTATCAAATTCAGGATTACTATTTGAATGACTGGGCCTAAAAAGTTTAAGCTGAAACGTGTTCTCAACCCATCCCTTATGTACCGCCATCAGCAACACCACCACGTGCACGTGACAAATATTTCGCCGCAAAAGTGGCCGACAAGTCATTGTTCGTCCATCACATTGTACCAAGCGAGTTTTATGCCAACTTGCGGAGCGCCGCTGAAGGTCTTTATCTTCAATAGCTTTCGCCATGCTTGAGTTTTGTGACATTGCGCGCGCATAGCTTCAAAGTCAAAGCAAAGCTACAATGTCATTAAACAAAACAAAGATGTCATTAAACAACAGATGTGGTTGCCGAGATCAGAGAACACGTCGGAATTATGCGATTTTTCAAATTAACGGGGTGCGAATTAACGAGCATTTACTGTAGAGGTATGTAAATATCTGCACAAGCACGACTGCATGATAGGCACTGTTGACTTCACAATTTGGATTTCCCGAAAATTATACTGAAGCCATTGTAGCGCGACTAGACACGGACAAAGTGGATGACAGGACACCACGGGCGCTATTTTTATATCGGGGTTTAATGGACTGCCCCAGACAAGCAGGGGACTGCCCCAGACAAGCGATCCCACTCATTGCTCCTGTAGTAGGACTGCGAAACAAAAAAGTGCGCGTAGCACTTATATAAATTAATGAAAAAAAAAACATATTGGCTATTGCTCTGTTCGACATACTCATCGAACAGTGGTTACTGGTACTTCCCACATCAACCGTTCCGTATACTATCCTTATTAATTAAAATCTTTTACGGCAGTTTAGATTTCCCGCAAACTGTTTTCCACTTAAGCTGAATATTTCCAGTTGGCGGTTCACTCCATCAGAATCCCTCTTTGGCTTAGCCAAATGGGAGTGTAGTGTCAGAATTTGGAAATTTCCCAGTGTCTACTTTTGCACTCTCTTAATGTTGCTTTATCAACGTTAGCTGGATGAATCTCCATCAAAACGTCAGAAAAATCACATAAAATTTCACCTTTATGTGAACTCCAGGGTAAGGCTGACGTCCTTGCGGTATTCAATATTAACGGCGAAGTGCGTGAAGAACATCATCTTGAATGCCTGGTATGGTGTGGTAGCTTCTATCACAACATGTGTATCAATGCAGAAGGTAAAGGCCCCGGCAGTGAGAAAGCTTCCTCCTGGAACAAAATATTTGCTGTTAAGAAATATTCAGCAATATATTGCAAGTATTCGTCGAAATACCCTTGGAAATGATGAAAGGGGAGCACGGCACATCTCTGACATCACCTTAGCTTGTACCTTCCTGCAATAATGAAGTTATGAAGGTTATTCTACGATGAGTAGGTATTAAAACTGCTGTACCCAGGAGCTCCAAAAAGCATATGAAGGTAATCAAAATGTTAGGACAATATTTTTATTGAACAGCAGACATTCTAGTTGTGGTATTGAAACGCAGCAAAATAGCAACAAAACAGGGGCGAGAGCTAAAGAAAGATGCAAATATTAAAACGTAGCACCATATCAACAAAACAGGGGCGAGAGCCAAGGAAGGATGCATTCGCCTTTCAATACGCCACTAACAACAAAGTCAGCTTCTCCAGAACCCGGGATTGTTTAACAGTCGTCACCATCGGTCTCTGCAACATGCCGCCACGCGAAGTTATAACAGCGCAAGTCAGCTTCTCCAGAACCCGGGATTGTTTAACAGTCGTCACCATCGGTGTCTGCAACATGCCGCCACGCGAAGTTGTGAACAGCGCAGCTAGAATAGCTCCACACTGAGGGATCACATGTGACATGCGCCACGGGTCACTGCCTGAACTACGAGCGCACATCAGCCCACTTTGCAGAGATGCTCGCGGCCTCACACCACTGTGTGTAAACCAAGGATAAGAACGTCGATTTCATACGAGCTGCAGCATTGAACACGCTAACGCGAAACGCGCAGAGGTTCTCCTACCGAGAAGACGTGCTACACCGCAGCGCAGGAGGACGAGCGATGACGCAAGGTACCGCGTGAACTCATCAGGCCCCGAGTCCCATCGGCTAGTGTCTCGAAGTAGAAGTTTGCCGAGTGACCGTGTCCCAGATGTCTGGTTATCTATTTTACGCCCGGAACCCAGCGCTTCGTGCGCGAGGTGACGTAATAATACCACGCCAAGAAGCCATGCGTTCTCATATTCCCACCAGCAACGATAAGGGTACATAGTATTATTCAGCCAAGCAGAACTTATCATGCAATGCATAACTAGGAACGTTCAGCGCAATAATACGGGGGCACAAGAAAGAGATGCAGACAACACAAGCGCTACCGTTCCTAGTTATGAACGTTCCTAGTTATGCATCTTTACCAACCCGCCCAACTCGCCGCACTTATCATGCAATGACCACTGCAAAACACTAATCACCTCACATCGAGCCCCAACATCATTGCTCTCGGCTATGTTCACAATGCAGGTGAAGGCTATCTATTACAGCCACACATACACACACACACAAACACAAACAAAAACACACACACACACACACACACACATACACACACACACACACACACACACACACACACACACACACACACACACACAAAGAAAACATTTGCACTTTCCATTACAAAAATGCTATGCTCAGTGGATATCGTTGCTCGGTGAGCTGGTGAGCTGATTTGACACTTATACGCGCTTCATTAATTTTTAGAGCGAATTAGGGCAAGCAACAAGAAAGAAATGGGTGCAGAAACACAACGTACTCAGGTATGACGTGATACAGAAACAAAGCGCATAAGGCGAACAAATACATCGCATATTCCTGTACAGCAAAACCTCGTTAATGGTTGCCCGCAGGGAGCGCGCATCAAGTGCGCGGCGAACGCTGTAAGACGCGCACTGCAACCGTCCAAGTGCAGATTCATACTTTGACGTATGCGACCGCTGCCAACAAAGGTATAATTGTGGTACAACAGCAGGTGTTCCCTCAAGCACCCGTTTGCAAGGCCTCATGAGTATTTTGACGAAAGCGTGGAAAAAATTGTGGCTCTCGCACAACCATGTGATCGCGGACATTGCCGAGGCCTCGCAGAGCTGAATTTGAAACCATGCGAGAGTGAATTTCGAAAGCGGGCAGATACATAAACGAGATCTTACGGTAAGGAACTTTAGTTAAAAACAAACCACGTACCTTTCAATTGCGGGCACACAAAAGTACGAGCAGGAGGGTAGCGCAGCCGCGCTATAGTGAACTGTAGAACACTTCACACTGCAGCCGAGCGTAGCCGCGCTTCAACGTGAGCGGTCGCCATCTTGTAAATGCAGGAGCCCGCGGGGCACGAACGTAGAACCGCAGAAATTTATTCGAACATCAATCACGCAAAATAGCATTGTGCGTGAAACCAGAAAAAAACATAAAATATTATTTTATTGCAACTTGTAACCTTAGAATAATTTAAAACAGTCGAAACAATCGACCTTGAGTCGTTTGATTTTCTGAAGGTCGCAAATAACAGAAAACTTCGGTTTCTCTTTTTAACAGAGTTCCGTCATGTCACACTTACAGAAAGTTTCTTTCTCGGTACAGAAATTTTCTGTATAATATTTGTAAATTTACAACGATTTTTTACAGTGTAGCGATGCTGAAGCAGTCAGGGTAATAGAATACACGTATTTATTAAGGGGGCGAACTTGTGCCCAAAACTGAAGTGACTGCAGTTGTAGAACAGCGCGTGAGTCGAACATTAAAGCTGCCCTTCAACTGTCCTCTTCTTCTTTGTCGCGAGAGCCACACGAGCGCGTGGCACATGCGAGCCGGGTCCGGCCTGATGCTCGTGCCACGATGGTCGCTGCGCGGCAGTTTGATACGGCGTGCAGTGTCCGGTATGCATGGTGACGGGCGCGCTATTTGAACGCGGCCAACATGTCGCGGCAATATGTTCATTAATAGAGGAGAAAATCAAGGGCAAAGTTTCCTTTTATATATCGCTCCGAAATCTCCGCGCGTGCCGTCATGAATTTTAAAGTGTACTTTTCGTGTTCTGGGGACATTGGCTCAACGACATTTCCTGAAGCCTCTTATGTTAAGTCAATGGACCCCTCAGGGGACAATGCACTCCATATCTACCGATTAAGAACTACACTAGTAAAGGCCGTCAAAATCTATGACGTCGCGGTGTTTGGTGCGGAAATTACAAAGTGGCATCGCCACCCGCATTCTCTTTTCGCGCGTTTTCTCGCTTACCGAGCGTCTTCTCGCGGTTAGCGTGGTGTTTTCAGTATTGTAAAATTGTACTTTACTAATACGCGAACAATCGTTTTTCACTTTAGTGTCCATTTAAATATTTTGAGACCTCACGTATATGTATAAATGGCATTGGTTGGTCCAATTACCATATATATTTTAATATATTTCGTAAGATCCTTACGGAAACACGCGGAATGGTTGGAATGGCATACAAAACATTGCATTAAAGTGGCCTCACGTCTGAAACAAAAAATTCAAATTGTTGGTGATGACGAATAGCTTCTGTTTGTTTGTCGACCTTTCATGACAAGGAAAAATGATGATAGCCACGACACAGGACAAAAAGATTTCGATATACAAGGTGTGTTCAAAAGAAACCGATATTTTGCTGTAACACCTCTACCGCTTGTGGTACGACATTTTAAGCATTGCCTGTCTCAAACTAGTCGCCTCTGCTGGCAATACACTGTTCCCATCGTTTCTTACATTTTTGCAAAGCCTCCTGGAAAGCACTTTCTGGAATGGCCCACAGGTCTCTTCTCGCTTTTGTCCTGGATCTCCTCTATGGTTTGGAAACGTTGTCCTTTCAACGAGGTTCGGGATAGAGGAAATAGACAGAAATTTCATGGCATTATCCTACGCTAATACTCACTTCGACAGCAACTTCTCGAACAGCGAAACGACGATTGCCTCGAATGACAGCACCAACTCTCCACGCGGTCATCATCTGTTGATGTGGAAGGTCGTCCAGGCTTGGGATCGTCACCGACCGACATTCTACCGTGTTCAAAATGCTTGAACCACTCATAGCACTGCCTGCGACACATGCAGTGCTCCCCGTATGCTTGGCTGAGCATCCGAAATGTCTCTGTGAATGTTTTCCCAAGTTAGCAGCATAACTTCACACGCAGATGTTGTTGTTCCAGCTCTTTCATTGTCACTTTGGCACGAATGCGAAGAACGGCTTGTCCATGTGCTCACTTTAACGACTGTACCTCGCGAACGAACGGTCAGAGCGAAACACGGGAAATGACAGTTTCTTGTTTAAACTTGCCGCTACGTGCGGTTTGTAGCTGCAGCGCGCTCCCTCCAGCGGTTGGCGAGCTATTAAAAAAGGTTGGTTGCTTTTGGAACACACCTCGTACAATCCTTCGTAAAGAGCAGCTAACGGGGTTAAATTCTGCGGCAGGTTACCTAATTACGTTCGCACCAAGTGGCCAGCATTATATATATATATATATATATATATATATATATATATATATATATATATATATATAGAGAGAGAGAGAGAGAGAGAGAGAGAGAGAAAGAGAGAGAGAGAGGGAGACAGAGAAATGAGAAAGCAAGTGAGATTAACAGGCATTCTTAAAACACACTGTACACCCAGGGGAACGGGTTAGAGGAACAAAACTTGACGGACAAAATTCTGAGGAGGAACACGGCCATATGGTAAAGGAGGTGCATAGGGAATACAATTGTCACGCTCACACGCTCAGAACGGCCTATGATTAATATGGTACTATCACGACTAAATGCGCGAGTGTTCAACTAGGCCACTTTGACGTGTGAATTTCAATGAGTTTTATGGACTCGGTTAATTGACGTATGCTGGTTTTACGAATGTGTCAAAGTTCCACTGTCATATACATAAAAAAAAGCAGCTTAGAAATCGAAATACATTACTGTCATGGTTTGCACCATTCTTCAGCGCCGCAAATACACGACAATGAATGCATTCTATGCAAGAACACGCCAGCGATACGGAGTACATTTGTATTCCAATTTCGCAATTGTAATATGCCACCGCGAGTTGAAATATCCGTGAAACGTAATTCAAGAGCGGCAAGGGTACCAATATGGGCTTGTTGGTTCATCGTAACCTGGCTTGTAGCATAGCGCAGAAACACACAGGGACAAAGAATGTGTTCGTCCAGTCTTATTCTTTGTCCCTGTGTGTTTCTGCGCTATGCTACAAGCCAGGTCAAGAGCGGCGTCGGGTTTCCCTGCTTGAAACACAATCTACCGGGGGATTCATTCAGTTCAGATGGATTGTTCACGCATCTGAAAAAAAGATGATTGGTCTCCCGCACTCCGTTTCTTCGCATTCGTCGTGCGTGCTATGGCATGCATTTTGATGAAGCCGATTAACGTTTCAAGAGGCCGTGAAGCGAAATGACATAACTGCGAACACTGTATGCGTATGCTAAAAACATGCAAAAAAGAACCTAACAAAAAAAGAAAGGTACTTAGCGAAGATATTCGTGTCGTCTTCCCATACTCAATATACGCAGTTCCAGAATTTGCATATAAATTTACCCCTCAGCGTTCACGAATCTGAACCCCTAGCGCCCGTCTGCAAATGCATCCCCTTTCAGTTCAGACATTTGAGGACACTACTGTTTCGTTCTCGACTTTTTTATTTTGTCTATTCGAGCAAGCGGCATCGTACAGGCTACATTTGCATTCTTGTGTTTCGTTTCTGGAAGTGATCTACACGTAATCTGCAAATCAAGCATCGACAACGAGCAAAAGCGAGAGGGGGGTGTATTGCAGCGCTGTTTTTCCACATCACAAGCGCTCGAAGCGCCGCTTTTATCATCTGCGGCTGCATGCACGGCGCCTGTGTATGTATTGCAGAAATATGTTTACGTACACCCAGAAGCCTTGATTTTACTCTTGAAATAAAAATGTGATCCTAAGGCTTTGTAGCTCCTTTTATGGTCCCATTACTCGACGATGGCTTGGTTTACATATTGTTGGCTTGAATTCTTTTCTCAATCGTTGATATCGTTCAAAAGCGTTGATATCGACTTAAAGAACAAAAAAAACTTCTCCATCTCCCACTAAAGGGAACCATGTGTGGATGCGAAGCAGCGGGGAGATGGTTAGCTTGAGCGGGAGAAACGTCGCCGCTCCCGTTTCGCGGCAGCGGGCCAAGCGCTCATCGCGGCGCTTCACAGGCGAGAGAATGAGGCGCGCGCTCCGTCATTTTCATACCGCTGAACTGTCGTGGCGCCCCCAGCGGAGTATGCAGCTGTCGCACCACCTGTCGTGCGCACCGCTCCGTAGAGTAGAGGATTCCTAGACGCGAGAAAAGGGGGAGCGTAGGAGAGGAGAGAGAGAGGGTGAGGGGACGTGCATGTGCTGGGGGGGGTGTGAGACGCGGGACGCGGGAAAGAGGGACGGACAAATTCCCCCGCAAACACATGCAAGCATGATCAAGGCATGGAGTCAACTT
>JALIZH010029828.1:0-18968 GCA_030522465.1 Rhipicephalus appendiculatus
CATTTTTGAAAATATCCATAGGCCCAGCCACAGGAGTTGTTGAAGCAGCTGTTTTAGAAGGTAATGTGCTCCCCCTTATTCTTGGTGAGGATTGGTTCTCGGCAGCACAAGCACGTCTTATTTTCGAGCCACCGAAGCCAACGCAGTTGCAGCATACAGCCACGAATATCACCATTACAGCAAACCGAAAACTAGTCCCAAGAATGGCAAGTGCGGTGATCCCGACAAGGTCCGTCCTTTTTCCTGAAGCCAAGCTCAGTTCCAAAGACTGCCTACAACGTGATCCTTTGCCATTGCCAGAGGAACCACCATGGCAAGCGTTAGCAGCACAAACGTTGCCCTCAAGTAGTGCCCCTCTAGTGTCCAACACCCTCGCCTCGGACACTGTGCTCGAGCACATTCATCCTGACATTCCATCGGCCCGCATTGGCAGCCAGCTCACTCTAAGTCAGCGGTCAGTCTTAAAAAGTATATGGCCAAGCACAACGCTGTTTTTGCTCGCCATGACGATGATCTTGGTCACTTCACTGGTATGCAGCACCAAGATAGATGACATCTTATACCGCCGACTGTCATCGGGAACATATGCAGTAGTAGCTCCGTCCAAACTGCGTCCCGCCATTCTGCAAGCATTACACGATGGTGCAGGGCACTTTGACACAAAGCGTACGATGCTAAAACTTGAGGATTGTTATTGGTGGCCGGACATGGAACGATCGGTAGCAAGCTATGTGTCATCCTGTCAGTGTTGTCAACAGTACAATCGCCCTACCTCGCGCAACGTAGGTCTTCTTGACAGAATGCCTACCACGAACGGTGCACGTGTCCCAGCCAAAGCCCTATGTGCCACCAGTTCCTCCGGTCATCGAGCAACCGCCCCTCGTCCACGTAGAGCCCACGCCCGCCTCAGGAGCAAACGTCGCCCCCTACCGAGCAGCAACAGCCTCAACGGCCCCAACGCACTCGATGTTTACCGAGACACCTCGACAACTTTGTGCTCGAGTGAACTGCAGTGTTTTCGCATGTGTGTGTGTGTGTTATCGCGCGTGTGAGCAGAACCCATTGACCACGAGACTTGGTCATTCGGACTAGGGTGGGATGTGAGCGCCCACAATACCCAGCTCATCACTAGCGCCGCCTACGGCACTGTAACGCCGGGACACCACCAAGCCCAAGTGAGGGTCGGGGCACACTCTAACTCTCGCTACCGCCGCCGCGACGGACAGTCACGGTTCTTCAGCGCGCCATGATGCCCTAATAAATCGTTTTGTTACCTTGTGCCTGACGCCTCCGCCTTCACGTCCCAGCCTTCACGCTTAGCCCTCACAGGACACGGGCGCTAGCGCTTCGTTGTTTGGCGATCAGGTATTGTCCCACTTGCAGAAACATTCGGTGCGCTTGCGGGACTGCCGAACGACATTCACCCTTGCGAAAGGCGTGGCCCAGTCGGCTGGCGCCGCAAGGCTGACTGTCAGATGGGGAGATCGAATGAGACGCTAGCGTTTCGCTCATCTCCCAGGGCTCAGTGTCCCTGTGTTTCTCGGTCGGGACTTTCTCCTAAAAACCGGGATCGTTGTGGACATTGCGAATGGCGGCTATCGTGATGGCCCATTTTGCCAACTCAAGCCGTTTGTCAGACCGCCGGCGGATACTGTTGCCTTTGCCGCAGAACCGTCGGAAACGTGCCGCGCGCAGAGTTCGGGGTCATACCCCTGCTCAACGCATTCGCCCTCTCACAGTCCCCTTTGGGAACGAGAGCCACGGCACGAACCGTGTCGCGCGCAATCTTCGGCGTCATACCCCAGCGGTAAGCGCTCGTCGGCTCGAAACCCCTGTTTGGATCGACCGACACGACACGAAGAGGCGCCACATCCTTTGATCGCCTGTGCGACTCATCTGGATGATACACAGAAGGCTCGTCTCTCGGCACTTTTACGCCAGTACGATGAGCTCTTCACCGATCAACCCGGCTGTACCGATTTGGTGAGCCAAGTGATCGAAACTGGCGACGCGCTTCCTTTGAAGTGTAACCCCAGGCCCGTCAGTCTCGCCAAACGGCAGATTATCGACGGATTGCTCGACGACATGCTTTCGGCAGGCATTATTCGCCGTTCGTCTAGCTCCTGGGCGTCTCCAATTGTGTTGGTGCCTAAGAAAGATGGCAATCATCGCCTTTGCGTCGACTATCGCCGTCTGAACGGGGTGACTCGTAAGGATGCCTATCCGCTCCCTACGATAAGCTCCATTGTAGGAAACCTGGGTGATGCGCGGTACTTTACTACGCTTGACGTCTCGAAAGGTTACCTACAGGTCCGGATGGGTGAGAGTGACCAGTGCAAAACTGCGTTCACGTCCCACAGAGGGTTGTTCGAGTTCACTCGTATAGGCTTCCCAACCTCGGCCAGGGGGCGCTGCGGCGCACGCGTTTCGAGGTTCTGTAACGAAGAAGAACAATGTACATGCTGTAGGGGAACCAAGGAAACGATGGAACATGTACTGATTGAATGCGGCGATATCCACCCAGATATACGTCTGGGCACGAGTCTACATGAAGCCTTGGGTTTTAGGGACAACAATGGAAAGCTGAACACGTCCGCGATAGAAATAAGTAAGAGACGGTTAGAGTATTGGTGGCAGAAAAGTAGAGATAAAGGACAAAAATGAAGAATGGGGAAAAAATAAGGTCATTCTGCCTTAAAGGACCCCTGACAGCAAAAGTTTTGTTTGCGACTTTTTTACAGTAATTTGTAGCTTTGCGTCTGGTAATGCCGAAATTGAATAGTAAATGCTCTAACGCATCGTATAATTAATGCTAGCGTCGTTAATTCAGAACCATTTTGCTGCAGTTCGAAACGCCCGCCTAAATACCATCAGAAACTAGCGCCCCCACAGCGGGGCAGCACCTGAGGCTACATGCTCAAGCTTCGGTGACGCTCAACGCGCCGTTTTTAACTAGGGGGATCCGCGGGGGTGAAGAGTGAATCGATGTGGGTGCTTTGAGCGTGTCCCCCTCAGGAAAAAAGAAAAGCATTCCTGGCGTAAGCAGCCAAAACCACCTTGAGAGCAGCCGGACAACAAAGCGAGAGGGGTGACGAACAATAGTCCTCGCCGAGTGCCAGTCGGGGTATTGTGCGCGCCCCGAAAATGTTCTGTGACATCGACAATACTTGCCTGACCTCTGTAACGTCACGAGGGGAGCCTCTGCCTACGTAAAACCACAGAAAATGTCCATTGCACCTGAATACTCGGACGAGCACTGACCTTCACTTTAAAACCAAATTAAAATATCTTACAGGCAACGCTCGTCCCTAATAATCGCTCACAAGTGCCCCCGCATGCAGGAGTCTCAAACAACACAAGCATCTCGAGTTTCCAAATTTGGTGTCAGGGGTCCTTTAAGAGGCAGAGAGATGGACCGTGAATTTATATTTTTCTTTGCTATAATAGAGAATATTTAATCAATGTAGATAAGGCATTAGGCCAACATAAAAAGAAAGTTTTTTTTCGAGCCTGGTGGCAGACATGTCACCGCCCCGTTATAAAGGGGACGCTCATAGGGAACCAAAGCTCAAGTTTGCGGAGCGACGACAGCGCCGCGCTGTGGCTCTGGAGGCAAGCGCTGGTGAAATTGGGAATAAGCGCGGCAGAGGGCACCGCCGATTCAGCCTGTTTCCCCGAAAGCCGACCGCGGCGGCACGCGTTCGCACGCATTCTTCGGTCGGTGCGGGGAGCTTAGACGACGTGCCGTGAGCTTGGCACGCTAAACCGAGAGGCTTGCTTTGCGAAGCTGCATTTCCGCGATGGTAGAAGCGACCCCACGAAAGCGAAAGCGAGGTCCGAAGTATTGCTGTTTGCCACAGCAGTGCAGACAGTACCAAGGCACGCGATCCACCTGTAAAACTGTACGCTTCCCGGACAAGTCGTACGAGAGAACGTGTACAAGCGTGGATCACCGCAGTTAAAGGAATAATGTTCTAGCTCTGTCTCGCCTTCCGTTCTGGCTGACTCAATTCTTCGCTTGAAATCGTTTGTTTCGACTACCTGAATCCCGTAACGCGGCGCAGGCATGCCACGACTGCAGTTGTGATTGCTCGCCGTCTCGCATTTTTTACATCCAATTACGGTTGTATGTTGAAGCAAACTTTGTGTTTTGATTCATTGTGTTCGTGAGACCTAGCTGTCGTTGTTAGATGTTCACGCTCACATACGTCATACCGCGGTTAGCGTTGCGGTGTTGGTTGCTTTCAAATGAACTCCGCAATTGTCAAAGGTTCGCCGCCTGCAATTCACGCGTGGGGAAGGCTGTATCATCGCGCCGGAACGAACGCCTGTGCATTTTCAGCAAACATTGACATCGTTTTGCTGGTTTGTTCTGTTTTTGTCGTTTTATTAGGGTGGTATATATTTAAGCCGCTGAATATAACTGGCGCTTAATTCAGGAATTGTAATTGCCACCTTCCGGAGATTGTGCGGTTTTCTTTCACGCGCACCGCGCACCCGTACATTGCTTCGAGTGTGCGTTTACGGGTGCGCTTTGCGCGAGCTCGTCGCGCACCCGATACCACATCGCGCCTGAAATTCGACACTTCTCACACTGAGCAGCGTCCGCGCAGGAAGTTTTGCACACCTGTAAAGTCGATATTCTCATAAAAAGGGAGTGCAAGCACGAAGCGAGAAGCGAAAAAAAAAATAGACAGACAGACGAGGCAAGCAGTTATACTTGCTTCGCAGCGGTTAAAGCTAAGCTAGGCTAGCTGCCTCGTGGCTAAGTCAGCGGGTGATGCTCCAGCGGTACGGAGGACATGACTCCAACCTTCTCAGGTTTTTTAGTGTCATAGCTGTGTAATCTTTGTTTCTTTCTCTCTTTTTTTTTTTTTCACTTCGCGAAACAGTACGTGTTTGCCACTGCCAGCATGCACATCTAAACAACAATCACATGTTTTTCATAATCGACAACGTGGAACATCGATTAACGTGATTAACGAACTTTTCTCCTTTGATTACGTTCGCTTTTCGAAGTGCCTCTACAGCGGGGAGATCTTTTTTCAAGCGTAACATTGCGAAGCGCTGCACGTGCATGGAAGCGAGCGGAAGCGCGGCGGAGAGAAGGGAAAACGCGCGACGTTTACCCCCAGTTTCTATGTTTCTTGCGAGGCGCAGCAAGCGTAGCGCGAAAGCGCTGCACGTGCACAGAAGCGAGCGGCAGCGCTGCGAAGAGAAGGAAAACGCGCAACGTATATTCCCAGTTTCTATTTTTCTGCCAGAGATGGCGCTGCCTGTCCAGAGTCGCAGCGCCACTGAGCGATGCTTTGGGAGCCTATAGAATCCATCCATCCATCCTTCGCCGCCTTTCTTGCAAAAACCGGTCGCTCGTCCCTCCGCTCCCGGCTTTCGACTGCGCTTTGTCAGCACGTTTACGCGGCCTGCACGCACTTTCGTCGGCTCGCCTTGCACGTGCAGCCTCACGTGTCGCTTGCTCCGAAGGTTTAGAAAGATGTCAGAGATGGAAAAAATGATTTTTACGGGGTGAATCTCACTAGAGGGGAGCGTTTGATCGACTCTTGCGAAACCTAGCAGGCCGTCAAGGGCGATGCTGCTTAGCGAGCGCTACGAGTGTGTCGTTGGTGAAGGGCCACATTTCTATGACATAATTAGTGAGGTGACTGCGCGAATTCTCTATTTATGTTGCCGGTAAAACGCACAATCATTGTGGAAATCGTGTCTGCTGTCAGCAGACAACAACTATGCTTTCGCGTACGTTTGTGTAGCGCTCGGCTTTCGATTGCTTGGATGCCAAGTTTGTCGCGAGGCTTCAAATTTATTATGGGCTCAGTGTGAAGAGCGTAAATTTAAGTCTGCCCTGTTGAGTCGCTGGCAGCATTGGAATGCGCGCTGTTCAGTTTCCTGGGAGTTTCACTTTTGCAGAGGTTTGCATGGGGAGATAACGTCGTATCGTAAGGTTAATGCCACTTGGGATTTTTTTAGAGCTCCCTTTGACAGCATAATGATGCGCGTAAAAAAAAAATCTGTTATGCGTACTTCGACCATGCATGTTTCCTGCAGCGGCGTGTTTCATTTCGGATAATATCCACACCTGATCACGCATCATGTTCGCTGATTCGAACGTCGTTTCGGTTGTTTTGACAGCTCATTTGGTCATCGTCATTCTGTACAATATCCACTGGGATCACGCATGTTTATGGTTACGCCGAGATTTGCCCCTGATAACCGCGTGTGATTTCGCGAAACCATGCATCGCACATTTTATTGCAGCCTCTTTTTTTTTTCAGCATAATATTTTACGTGCCGAAACCACGATATCATTATGAGGCACACCGTGGTGGGGGACTTCGGATTAATTTTGACCACTTGGGGTTTTTAACGTGCACCTAAGGCGGTGTTACTGCATCTCGCTCCCATTGAAACGCAGCTGCCGTATGCGGGAATCGATCCCATGAACTCGATCCTAGCAGCGCAATATCTCAGCCTGCTAAGTAATCACCGTGTGTTGCATGCAAGACCAATAAATGCTCTGTGCAAGCACACAGCTTAAATCTCTTTACATTGAGCGGCGACGGGAAATGTACCGCCGTCAGCTGAACAAAACACTTGTAGTGCTCAGGGGATGGTATTTAAACTGTGGTGTATTAAGCTTACATACTCCGCTGCTCTCACATTACAAATTGTTGACTCGGAAAGTCAGCTCACAATCTCGAAATACACAGCGGTTGTCTATTCGTTGTAGCTTCGGTTCACAAAAGTACTTGCCTTTCAAATAAACCCGGCCATCGCGTTTCTCCCCGTTAATAGTTAGTAATACTGTGTACGACAAAAAAATTCTTCAAAGTAACAAGACCTAAAAGCATCGCTTAGTGCGCCGAACTGCCATAATCCACTCTTGACGCCTTTGGTTTCCTCGCAATGTTTATTGCATTGGAAACGGCGGAACTTGACGCGCCGTTTTCGGCTCACAATGCGGCAGGAGTGCGTTCCTGCTTCCAGGATGACGAAGGAGCGGCGCCCATAGCGTGAGAAATGCTAGATAAAAACCCCAAAGAACACGTTTCCGCGCGCGCAATGGGAAAAGCAAGCAAGCGCGACCCGTCCGAGCGACCGGAGGTTTCCCTCTCTCCTCTAGGGCAGTAGACGGCGCTGCGCAAACTTGAGGTTGGGTTCCCTATGCCCTTTGGTCTTTGCAACGCTACTGCGACGTTTCAAAGACTCATGGACCGCGTCCTCGGGGAAGCAAAGTGGTCATACTGCATGTGCTACCTCGACGACATCGTGATTTATTCACGAACCTTCGAAGAGCACTTGGCCCATGTTGCCGATGTACTCGAGAGGGTGAGGGCCGCCGGGATGACGTTAAATACCACTAAGGCCCAATTAGCGCAGACCCGTATTCAGTTACTCGGGTTTACGCTGGGCGAAGGCTCCATTGAGCCGGATCGGGAGAAACTTCGAGCAATCCTCGATTTCCCCGTGCCCAAGGACGTACGTGGCCTTCGCCGCTTTTTGGGAATGGTTAACTTTTACCGTTCCTTCATTCCGTCCTGTGCCCGACTGTAGGCGCCCTTGACCAAGCTCTTGGGTAAGTCTGCTGAGTGGCAATGGGGACCTGAGCAGCAGCAGGCGTTTTGCCGACTGTCTAGCGCCATTGCGGAGACAGCGCAGCTCAAGCTCCCCGACCTGACCAGACCGTTCGTTGTACAGACTGATGCGAGCGATCTGGGATTAGGAGCCGTTCTCCTACAGGAATACGATGGTGTGTTGCAGCCGTTGGCCTTTACCAGCCGCTCCTTGGTCCCCGCGGAGAAAAATTATTCCGTGACCGAAAAGGAGTGCCTCGCCATCGTGTTTGCACTGCGGAAGTTTGACGTCTACCTTGATGGGACGAAGTTCGGGGTGCAAACGGATCACAGTGCGCTCAGCTGGCTGATGCGGCTCCGTGAGCCTGCGGGCAGGCTGGCGCGCTGGGCTCTCCTGATACAGCATTATGACTTTGCAGTGCAGTATCGAAAGGGGAGCACCAACGTGGTAGCTGACGCGCTATCTCGTGCCCCATTGTCTGCCGAGAACCTTGATCCCGGTGCGACAACTGCTAGCGGTGCCTTTGCACAAGCAAGCGTTGGGGGGCGAAACAGCGGCTTCGCCGCCGTTCGGCGAAAGGGCGAGTCCGCCTTCGGACGAACCTTGGCTGCTATCCAGGCAAGCGGCGCACCGCGAAGCGGGCTAGCGGGGAGCTTTCCAAAGGCCACGATGCCGAGAGCGAACCCGTGACGCCAGCGCAAGCGGCGGTTGCTGCGGTCCTGAGTGGGCGCGATACCAGGCTCCCCTTTGGGAGAATGGGAATCGCTTTCAGCAGAACAAGAGCTTCTGAAGGCTCAGCAAAGTGATCCGTTTTGTCGCGAAATATGCGACGGTCTCAGGGGAGACGGAGCGCCGTTACGCTGCTTGCGCACCTGCAGCGGGCGCGGAAGGGGGGCTGGAACCAGCGTGTGTCTCTGAGTCCCCCGCGGATTCATATTTGCTGGACCATGACGGGCTCCTGCTGAAATACGTAGCCACCGACGACGAGTCCATTGATCTGTTTAAGGTGGTTATGCCCAAAAGTCTGAGAGCCGCACTGTTGCGATCCTCTCACGACGAACCCATGGCCGGTCACCTGAGTGGCTCGAAAGTTTTCGCAAAACTGAGCCAGATTGTGACCTGGCCCGGCATGAAAGCGTGACGTTTATCGCTATTGCCGTTCCTGCCACGTCTGTCAAACGATGAAATCTAGGGGTGGCAAGCCACCTGGTCTGATGAAACCGATTGTCAGTGAGCGTCCGTGGCAAGTGGCCACCTGCGATCTAATGGGACCTTTTCCCAGGAGTAAGCAGGGGTCCATTCACCTCATGGTAGTCGTGGATCACTTTTCGAAGTGGGTGGAATTGTTCCCTCTTCGGAAGGTGACAGCGCGAGCGGTGCTCGAGAAGCTGCAGGAAGTGTTTTGCCGGTTCGGCTTCCCGGAAAGGCTCATCACTGACAACGCTTCGTATTTCACCGCTCGGGTGTTTGGTGTCACGTGCCGTTCCCTTGGAATTGATCACTGCACCACTTCGCCCTACCATCCCCAGTCCAATTTGACGGAGCGCGTAAATCGTACGCTCAAACCGATGTTGGCGGCCTTTGCCGAGAGTCAAAGGGACTGGGCAGACCATTTGAGTGAGCTCGCGTTCGCAATCCGAACATCCGAGAGTCGCTCGACTGGTTTCTCGCCCGCCTTCCTAAATTTTGGAAGGGAGTTGGCAAATCCGGTGACCAGTGTCATTCAGTGCCAACTCGGGGACGAGGAGGCGCAAGCAGACTGCTCTGCTTACGCGTCAAAACTTCGGGACCGGCTTTGTCGAGCTTTCTGTAAAGCAAGGCAAAGTTTGTCGTCGGCCAGGGCTCAGCAGAAGGCCCAATATGACCGCAAGCATCGCGACCTAGCATTTGAGGTGGGCGCTCTTGTCCTGAAGCGCAACCACGCTCTTAGCGATGCGAGTAAGGGGTTCTCAGCCTCGCTCGCTCCTAAGTGGCTTGGTCCGTACCGAGTGGAGAAAGCTTGGACTCCACTCGCGTACTTGCTGAAAGATCCCATTTCGGGAAAACTCAGCCGTGCCCACATCGCAGACCTGAAAGCCTTCGCATCACGGTCTGACGAGCTTGCGCCAGCGCCCAGTGGCATTTCGCGCAAGCAACGGGGCACACCCGGGGCGGCGGACCGCATTCGGACCTCGCACCTGTATAATCTGAGGAAGCGGTCACCTTTGTGATTTCGCGCCGGACGGCGGACCTTTTTTTTTTGTCCGCAACCGAAGGCCCTCAGTTTACTCTCTAGCCTCAGTATAGGTTGGCTTCTTTACGGCCTGTGCTCGCAAAGAAGTTGGCCCCGCCAGTTGCTGCTAGTGCTTCATTTTATTAGTGTTGATGTCAATTTTCTGTATTGCCTTGTGTCAAAAGTCCTCAATGCGCCCCTTCTCCATGTACACGTTTTTTTTTTCTTTCCCTCCCGCGCGTTCCGCGCTGAACGTTCTCCGCAAGCGAGCGCGGTGTGGTGAATGAACCACGTGATCGCCGTTACATAGGGCTGTGTATTGGTGCCGCGATTGGGGAAGGCGCCCGATGTGCAGTGACGTGAGTGTGTGTGCGCGCTGTGATTGGAGTATCATCGCCAACAGCCCAGGGGGGGGGGGGGGGGGGGGCTCCGCAGCGAGACGGGCAAGACCGCTGCGAGCTGTGCGAACTCTCACATTTGAGTCGACGGCGCCTGCTTCGGTCAGCTCATTCCGGCTCCCGGCATGTCCACAGCCTCCGAGAAGCAACGATCGCCTGCCAACCAGCAGGAAACGAAGACGGCGCGGATGAAGCAGCCACGCCAGCAGTCTGAGCCTGAGCCCACGGTATCGGCGCCGCCGCGGGCGAAGGTCCAGCAGCGAAGTGTGGCAACCTGGACTCACCAAGACCGCCAGGAAGCGCCCAAGTTCTTCGTGAGTGACCTGCCGTGGAAGGCGCAGCGGCGGGTGCGTCGAGAATGCCCCTCGAACGCGTGCCGTGGCCATTTCGCGGCCGCACTATCACGGAGGCAGACATGCTATCTCAGGGTGCCCGGCTGCCGGACCCACCTGGCGTACGGGAGTGCGCTCTCTGCGGGGTAAATGTCTACTCCAAAAGTCATTACAAGGGAAGCCTCCACGTGGCCAAGGCCAAGGCGGCGCGAGACGGCGGACGCCCGACTTCGTCTGCACCCCCTGCGGCGGCTCTTCCCGACAAGGACCTCGCTGCCATGTGCCGCGAGAGGCTTCAGGAAAACCCAGACTTTGCGGCCCTAGTAAGCCCGGTGTTTCAAGCAGCTACTGCACCGACCGCAAGCACTGACGGCGAAACCAGCGAGGACGTACTTATTGATTTCGAAAGCTTCATATGAAAATAATGTGTGCCTTTTGTGTTTTTTTTTCTTTTCTTCCCTTTTCCGTTTTTCCCCCCTTTTGAACATAAAGCTTATGTTCTTTATATCTTTAAAAGTGCATTTTTTCTTGTTTCTTTTGCAGCAGCAACCGAGTTGGGAGAGGCTAGTGTCGTTGCTCATAACAGTGTCATTTTAACTGCATGGGTGACGCCCGGCTGCCTTTTTGCAGACCGGTAAAGGGCAAATTTAGGAGAGGGGGATGTGGGGATTGAGGCTAACCCGTAGCCATTGCGCGGGATTTTTCGCCTATTTCTGCCGTTCCCATGTCCTCGCATGACTCTCCCCTCCTCCGCAGTCCATCGGTGCTGGGAGAGCAGTAACGCTAACCTCTCACCCGGCGCCGATTCTCGACTGTGGCGCCGCGCTCGAGTCTCGTGTCTCGCGAGACGTTTCGCGCGCGCGGCGGGAGTCAGAATCTCTCTGGACAGCGTGGGGTTAGCACGTCTTTTTGCTTTCCGTCCGTCGGCTCCTTTGTTCTTGGGGTTCGCTCGGACGGTTCGCCAACGGTGCCTTGCGCCCGCGGTGAACGCTTACCCTCCGTTGCCCTTTTCCGAACGCTAGGCCGAAGAGCGGTGCAGTGTGTTCGCGCGTGGTCTTACTATTCGCAATGCCCATAGACTGTCGCGCCCCTAGCGGAATTTAGGAGCGTCCTCTCATGGATGATCAGTAGACGACACCATGGCAGCCCTACGCAGTCGCGCACTTGTTCGGCTGTGTTAGCAGGAAAGAAACACTACGAGTTTGCATGTTTCCTGCTCTACTGAACGAACCGGGCCCTCCGTGACACGATAAATCTGACTCGTCCTTGTGAGACGCGAAGTTTTCGTGAAAATACGTGCCAACTCGAGCGTTCAACGATGACCCACATCGTACAAATATCAGCTTCGCGAGGGTTTTGTGTAGCCACGTAGGTTAGTTAAACGCTGTCGTCTGACCTTCTCAGTTGAAACTCACCTTGTTTTGCTTGCATATAGCATTCGTTAGTGCTCTTTTAGTGCATGAATTTATAACATTGTAGGCGGGAAGTCGCGCGAGCTAGCGATGTATAACTGAGTAATCTCAAATTGGCCAGCGCTGCGCCGCTTGTTTTTGTACATTTGTTGATAGATGGCAGACTCTGCAAGCGATTTGTTTGTTGACCGGTGTGAGAGCAAGAAGTTCTGCTGGTTCTGCACGCCCAGATTGTGGCGAGGACTAATCGAAGTCGTTCGGATGAGGAAATTCTTCAGATTGCTTTCAGCAATGATGTAAAGAGGAACCACCTTGACGACGAGGATTTTTCACTGGACGGAGAAGGCTGTGAAAGCGTGTGTGTGTGTGTGAGAGAGGGAGTGGGACAGCGACGATGAACGATCAGCTGCTAACTCACGAGGAGCGAGTTGCACTTCACGTCCCCTCGCGCGCTAATGTTTTTTCACGCTCGTAAGTCACTTTGATTGTTTTTAATGTATAATATCCTTCAGCGAGATCAAAATAAAAACATACTTTTTTCTTGTGCATTGCACGTAGCGCAATTATTGTGGATATTATCGAGCGCCGCATTCCGCCTAAACACTCGAGTTCCGGAACAGGGAAGCGAAATGGTTAGAGCGATGAAACGTGCAGTCACAGCCACAATCCACGCCTATCGGCTCACTTCTCCTGTACTTCACCGGTACCTTCCGATCGGCATAGTCGTTCGACGCATTTTCGCAACGTCGAATAATTCGTCGTTGCGAAAAAGCGTACGTGCGTGTTCTTTTCGATATTCATGTTTCGATCGTGCTGATCGAACCTGCGGCATCCGAGTGCAGTGAATTGCGCACGGCTTGAGTCTGAGCATGGCTGTGATGCAAGCGCTACTAAATAGGATGTTAAATGCTTGTGTTCCGTTGAAGAAGCAACTCCGCGTTCCTGACTGCGCAAGTAATGACGACGGCGTATGTTTGCAAACCATAGCCACGTTAAACATTCGGTCCCGTGCAGCAGCGATGACGCTACTCGCTAGCGGCCTACCACTGCGGCAAATCCGTCACGCAGGCTCGGTACACAGTATCTCGGAGTGCCGTTCAGGTCATACGTCAATTGTAGTTCATGAAGTTTTCTGCAGCACGCACAGGATTTCGCACAGCATCGCTTATGCACGGTAACGGAGCTGAAATATAACCTTTCACACCGCGGCAAATAATTAGATGGCGAGCTTCCATGGTTTGAGAACGCATTTCTGTCTCATATCCATTTCAGTGCAGCTCATGACTTCATCCGGTGAAAATGGCATGGGCCGTACGTACGCACGTCCTATCTGTTCCTATGCTAACAAACGGATTGACCCTCCATCGGGCGCCATCTTGAATCGTACAGCGCGCCACCTATAGTTCGTGGGCATTGCGAATACGCCGAGCCGTACCTATCGAAGCTAATGCGAGCGGAGTTTGCCCTCACTCGAGCGATCGGGCCCTGTGGTCACTGATCGTGAGAGTACGCAACGTAGTCGCGAGGGAACGTTTCCCCCAGTGACGTGTCGCCGTGAGCCCTTTTGCCCGCGGAGACGTGCTAGCGGCACCCTTTGTGTTGTATTTTCGCCCGTGGCGTGGTTAAGCCCGTTGCTTTTCCCGCCGCCTTTTGCAGCGGGCGTTGTACTGCGTTTGCGGTGTTGCCGCAGGCAATAAAAGTGTTGCGGATTCCGAGAGCAGTATACTGTGTACTTGCCGCGCTGCGCTCGATGCCTTTGCTGCCCGAACGCACTTGTGCTGCGGCACGCTGGTTCCACGCGAGGCGACGGCAAACGCGGCCCTGTGGCTCGCTAAGTCCGAACCCACGCTAGTGGCCGTACTCCTGTGAGGTACGTGCACACTACAAGCTGCAAATGTGTGACGGCACTTTTGAAGCTTTGAAAATCATATTATATTTACTGCTATAAAAAGTAAAAGAAGCATCGCTGGTCATAGTAATCAAGAAATAAATTGCGACATAACACTTCTATCAATAATTTGAGCTTTATTGCAATAACGTCGGCCATAGGCGCGTGCGCACGAGGGGGGGCAGGGGTTGCGGCGTAAGAGAGGGGGCGCAAAGCCTGCCCCCAGACATTGACTTAATAGGAAGGGGGGGGGGGGGCTTCGACGAACCATCCTCCCCCCCCCTGAAGAGGAACCCTGCGCACGCTTATGACGTCGGTCGTCGAAGTTCCTCACTTCACAACATGACTGCGATGATTAGTGCGAACGAACGCGCGGTCTTGTATCTCGTGTGTTATAGTTCATTCCGCACTCAAAGAAATAAACGGAAACCACGAAAAGTGTATTAGCGCTTACATGAAGAAGCGGCGAAAAAAAGAAATCGTTTCATGGGAGAGGCGAGGAGTGTGCTTGCTGTTGGGTTCCGAACTCATGCGAATGGACAAATTCGAGTCCCTGGAAACGCTGACTACGCCTATCCGAGCAGATGAGCGTTGAATCAGTCTGCAGAGATGTGCATGTCGGACATACGCGAGTGCCAGAATGACCATATTGCACCAAACCGTGACGATTCCCTTCCATGTTCGCTACGTTGACACCGCTAGCGTTTGCTCTAACGCACCACGACGCGTCAGCGGCGACTCAACCGTGAGCTACACCTTCCAGTACTATCGGACTTTGGTACTTTGGTGAGACTCTATAGTTTTTCTTATCTAGGAATGTGCAAGCGCACAGTTTCGTTGATCATGGCACTGAGGATGTTTCGCTGTGACCCGAATTGTTATACTGACGAAATAATTAATACGCGACATAGTGGCGTTTGCTGCGACAGGAAGAAACGACGTGGTCAAGCTTGCATCACCTGAAAATCTTTGGAATGTCATCATCCCATTTTGCAGCGTCCGGTAAGCGCATCACTTAGCCTGCAGGTTGCAGAATAAAGAACCTGGGTTGACGAACAGTCTGATGAGGCACGCACTAAAGGCCTGACCACACGTACCCGTTGCAGCGCGTCAGCGTGTGGCTTTTTGACGCGGCGCCGCGCCTTCTCCCTATGGAGAGAGGGATGCGCAATCTTCGCGTCGAATAATATAAACCAAAAATAAAAACTACTTTTGTTGTGATTAACTTCTGTTTTGTAATTATTTTGTCGTAATTTTTGTTAGTAAGAGTGTTGTAATTCCTTCACTGTGACCATGTGAGAGGTAATGTTTTTGTTTCTTTTTAGTTCTTATCTTTGGTGTATATTTTCCGATGCATTGTACTTGCGTCAGTTGTTCTTCAGTGCTTGAGTTCTGTGTCATCTCTACTTAGTCCCGTTTCTGCGCTCTTTCCACGCAGTTTCACTGACAGCTTTGCTCTGAGTGTGATTTTATTTTGAATATTATCCCCGTGGTAATAACACTTATTTAAAATCTTCGTGTTCATGGGGGTATATGTTTGTAGTAATGCTCTCTACTGGGTAAGATATTCACTCTGTGCATAACCTGTGCGAAATAGTCGTAATGCCAAACGCTGTCTATTCGATATTATCAATTATTAGAACTTTCATTTGTCACGTTCACAAGAAATATTCATAAATGACATGTCCCTTGGCGCATAACACTACTGCTCTCTGCATTGTTCTTTCAGATCTAACGAATTCGGATGTGCTTCAAGACACAGCCCCAGCGTCAATCCCAAGTGCCAGGGAGTACGTTGTGCTTTATTTGAAATCCTGTTTTGCAATAGTTTTCGGAGCAGTGCGTTCATTCATGGTCGTTAAGTGCGCGGTTACGGTTTTTCTGCGTATACATTCATTCAATCTCCCTCCACCCTGCTTCCCCGTTCGAGCGCACCACATGCTTATTAAAATGCGTCAGCATCGAAATCCCATGCCGCGACCATCGAAGCGTGAAGCGCTGTAGTAAGCTACCGCAGCAAATGACGGGACGCAGACAGGTATCCGCTAACGTTCACTTGGAAGCGCTTGAGCTGCGGCGAACGATCGAGTATCTATTAAATAATTGCACATGCAGTATTATTTAGAGTAGGGGGTGTGCGAATATTCGAAAATATCAAATAGCAAATCGAATAGCGTTGTACTCGATTCAGTGCTCGAATCGAATAGTGCGTATTCTAAATACGGAATATTTTTCGAATAATCAGCGACGACGAAATAATCCTCGAAATCACGGCACGTTATAACAGCGAGCAGTAACTTTCCTTGTTCTCATGCTCAACTTATCTGGATGCATGCAGCACATGTACTTACATGACTATCGACGCTATATTTATCTTCAACAACCTAAGCAGAGCGGACAAATGAGAAGAAAGGGAACAAAGACAAGCGTTCCCTTTCTTGTCTTTTCTCCGCTCTGCGGTGGTTGTTGAAGATGGATCACCAACTAGCCCAATCTCAAACGTTGCTTCGCTATGTTGATCACAGGACGAATGTGTGTTTACTCGAATCCCTAGTGTCGCTGAAGCGAAAGCGTCATCACTCCACTATCTTCACCATGACATTCATGATCATGCTAACTCATGAAAATCGCTTAATATTTATGAATCAGTTTTATTCAAAAGCTGTTCATGAAGTACCACCTTGAATACTGTAGTCACTGCTATATTTTATCCTGCAGGAGAGGGAAGCAACTTTATTTTAAAATATAAAGAAAGGAAAAAAAAAGGCCCGGCGAGTTTTTCGGGGATTTGGGCCTATATCCCTGCCTAGGTGTCGGCCACGAGCCTTGAGCTCTTAGTTACAAAATATTTCGAAGGCGTCAGTGTGGGATGTATACGAGCTTGCCTCAGTTTAAATAATTGTGGTATTTTTTTGGTCACTTAAAAGTAATCGTAATATTCTTTTGTTCAAATTTGTGAATATTTGTTTCAAATAAAATGATGTACAATGCTTGGCCTGATTTCCAAATTGTTACCTTATACGAGTCAAACGTTGCTTTCAAGAAGGTTGTCTTACTGTTCGAAAACTATTCGAACACTAGTACATTTGTATTCGTATTCGATTCGGTTTTGATTTTCACGATTCGCACACCCCTAATGAAGAGCCAGAGACCAGTGGACACGCGAGATCGTGGCAGTGAACTGTGAGGAATACGGGTGCATCGCTCGCAATCATTATTTATTGCGATAGCATGTACAATAAAACCTCGGTTATACAAATCTTGCGGGGTCACTAAAAATATTCGTATCATTGGAGATTCGTATCACCAGAAAACACTGAAAATTAGTATGCACCAAAATAAAGCAGGCAGATATTTTTTCATTGTTTTCCAAGCCCCAGGAAACGTCCTGAACAGCTCTGAATAATTGCCAGTAAAGTTCTTACATGTCAACCAGCATACTTGTACTCATAAATATACGGCGCGCTCGCGTGTATAAATAATAAACCAGGTGCACTGTGGCTCGTGACCGCTAGTAACCATTTCCCAATTTTACTACGCTCATTACAACACAGTACTGCGGCGAAAGTGACTTAAGAAGGATTTTGCACGCGATAGACTAAGACCTGAAAATGTTAGAGCCGCTTCTCTTTCTTTTTATTATTTTCTCATCGTGGTAGCGGGGATGTTCGTCGGTTAACTTACGGTCATGTCAGCATAATCGGAAGGTTTCCTGAAAATTCGGGTGTCTCCAGTGCAAATCGGTGAGTTGGCAGGTGTGCGCGTCCCGAACAATCATGCGTGTTGTTGCGAGTCCTAGCTCTTTCACCAAGACCATCTGCTTCTTCTTTCTGTCCTTGCCCAGCTTTCATAGGATGTCTGACTGCGACGATTTGGCTTGCATCGACGTGTAAGGTGCGTGTAAACATATTACAATGACGCTGCCTCACGCACAGCAGCACGCGTCGACGCATTGGAGAACAAAAAAAAAAAAATAAACTTCCCCATCTCCCGCTAAAGAGAACCATGTGTGGATGCAAAGCAGCGGGGAGATAATTAGCTTGAGCGGGGAGGAACGTCGCCGTTCTCGTTTCACGGCAGCGGTCCGGGCGCCTCGCGGCGCTGCACAGGAGAGAGAATGAGGCGCGCGCGCTCCGTCATTTTCATACCGCGGAATTACCGTGGCGCCCCCAGCGGAGTATGCAGCTGTCACACCACCTGTCGTGCGCGCCACTCCGTAGAGGATTCCTAGAGGAGAGGACGGGGGGACAGTAGGAGAGGGGGAGAGAGTGAGGGGGACGTGCATCCGCTGTGGGGGTGTGGGACGCGGGAGCCGCTCCGTAGAGTAGACGATTCCTAGAGGGGAGAGAGGACGCGCATGCGATGTGGGGATGTGAGACGCCGCTCCGTAGAGTAGATGATTCCCTAGAGTAGAGAAAGAGGGCGAGCGAAGGAGAGGATAGGGGGAGGGGACGCGCATGCGCTGTGGTGGGTGTGGGACGTGGGGGCCGCTCCGTAGAGTAGAGAATTCCTAGAGGAGAGAAAGGGGGTGGGAGCGTAGGAGAGGAGAGAGAGAGAGAGGGGGGGACGCATGCGCTGTGGCAGAGTGGGACGCGGGAAGGAGGGGACGGACTAAGCCCCCGTCCAAACACATGCAAGCAAGATCAAGGAATGGGGTCAACCTGGGCGACAGACACCACCTGCCTAGCCATTGCTAAGCAGCCTCTCTGTGCCTCTCGGCCATGACTCTGATGACTGTGGTAGTGGTTGACGGTCTTCATATTACTACAGTGTTCTGGTTCGCATAATGGGTGCTTCCCTATTTCATGAAAGTGGCCCGACGCGGGACGCCGGACGCGGGACGCGGGAGGGACGGACCCCTAGCCCCTGAGCATAAGATGCTTCGCATCTAAAACACGACGTCAACGTCGTCTCCAATCCACGCGCGAAGCCACACGGAGACGCCTAAAGGCCCTAGGAGATTCCCACGCACTATCTCGGAGGCTAGGACGAACCGCTGATGAGCAACTGGTGGTGCGGCGCGCATGCGCACTCAAGCCCGCGCTTGTGTTCCCCGCGCTCGCGCGTGGTTGCAGCGTCTTCCGTGACAGCGTGGGCAGCACCTGTTTGTACCTGCGCGATAGTGTACGTTCGTAT
>JALIZH010029831.1:0-19378 GCA_030522465.1 Rhipicephalus appendiculatus
CATTTTTCAACATGATATGGCAATCTGGAAAAATGCCAGAAAAATGGAAAAATGCAATAGTAGTTCCCTTTCTAAAAGCTGGTAAACCCCCCTACATCACCGAGCAGCTACCGATTGCCCTAACCAGTTGCTTGGCAAAAACATATGAGAGCGTCATAAACTGCAGAATGTATTTCACCCTATACTCAAGAGATCTGATAAATAAACATCAATGTGGATATAGAAAAGGTTGTTCAACCACTGATCATCTTGTCAGACTGGAGCCATGAAATACGAAAGGCATTTCGCCTATAAGCAACACTGTCTCGCGGTTTTTTTCGACCTAGAGAAGGCCTATGATTCCACGTGGAGATTAGGAATTCTTCAAGACTTCGCTAACCTAGGCATTCGAGGTAAAATGTTAAACTGCCTATCCGATTTCATGACTAACAGAACATTTCAGGTGCGGTTGGGGCACTGTACTCTCACGCACATTTGTCCAGGAAAATGGCGTTCCCCAAGGGCTGCATCCTTAGCACAACTCTATAGTTAAAATGAATAGTATTAACGAGGTCTTACCACCCACAGTTATGTACTCTCTATATGTTGACGACCTTCAAATCGCTTTCCGGGCGTCGAGCCTATCTACCTGCGAGAGGCAACTTAAAGTTACCATAAATAAACTAGCGCTCTGGGCAGACAAAAATGGTTTCCGCTTCTCACCGCAAAAAACTGTCGCTGTTCTGTTTACGCTAAAAAGAGGCTTACACCCTGACCCAGTGATTACATTAAACAGCATCCGATTACGATAAAACATGAACACAAATTCCGAAGCGTCACATTCGACAAAAAACTAAATTTTGTGGCTCACATAAATGCGCTGATAATTAGGGCACACAAAGCGCTTTAATATATTAAATGTCTTATCGCATAAGCACTGGGGTTCTGATCGGATATGCCTACTGAGGGTTTATCGTTCGGTCGTACGCAGTATTCTAGATTACGGGTGTGTTGTTTACGGCTCGGCAAGAAAGTCTTACATTCGGCGTCTGGACACCGTACACAATCTCGGTCTGCATCTATCCAATGGCGCCTATAAACATCCCCTGTGCAGAGTTAATACGTAGATTGTAATGAACCTCCGCTAAGCCAGCGTCGAGTACTTTTAACCCTCTCATATGTTTTAATAATAAGGTCACTACCTCAACACATATGCCACGACATTGCCATGAATTGGTTTTCAGGCTTACACTACTCCAACAAACCACACTCCATCAAACCACTCATTTTACGTTTCGAAGAACACTGCCACGCATATGACATTTCTAATGATGCTCTAAATATCACCAAGAAACCACCGAGAGTGCCGCCGTCGTCCGATCTGACGCAGCTTTGTGATTTGTCACTGGCTCGTCTGAAGAAAAAAGACACCGCACCAGAGCACATAAGCCAGGAATTCCGCGCACTTCAGGATAAGTACAAAGACTATAATGAAGTTTACACCGATGGCTCGAAAACTAAAAACCACGTCGGCGTCCGAGTTGTGATGGAAGAAAGTGCTGTCAGTGTTAGAGTGCCTCATCTCATGTCCATTTTCAGCGCCGAAGTGTACGCCTTATGGGAAGCCGTGCGGAAAATCATCACAGGCAAATACAAAAAAAGCAGTCATATACACTGATTCATTAAGTTCACTAAAGGCGCTAAATCTAAAATCTGAGTGTGAACCGTTACTTGGTGATATTTTAAACATGATCGTTTTAAACAGTGTCGGTGTGACCATCCGTTTTTGCTGGGTCCCAAGTCACGTAGGGATCCCTTGCAATGAAAAGGCTGACGAATATGCGTCTCTAGCAGCACAAAAAGCCATTAATAACATAAATATTCCCTTCAAAGATAGCCAGCGTTCTATGCGCCTAGCGGTGTTATCGAAATGGCAGCAACAGTGGGACTCCTGTACAACTAATAAGCTTCATCTGGTGAAGCCCATAGTGGGCGAATGGAAGACGTGCCGTCATCAACAACGGTTCATTGAGGTTATTCTATGCAGACTTCGAATTGGGCACACTCACCTCACACACAACTTTTTGCTTAGAAAGGAAGACATGTCGCAATGTGAAAAATGCCAGCAGCCATTAACAGTTTTACATATCCTTATCACGTGTCCATACGTCGAAACACAAAGAAAAAAAGTACTTCAGACAACTATACAAACATCAGATACCTATGCACCCGAGTCTAATTGTAGGAGATGATGCACTGGTCCCTCTGTCAAATGTCATCGATTTCTTAAAAGACAGCGGCTTTTTACATAAGCTTTGGAATTACCCATAATGTACTGCTTATTGCAAAACACCCTGTGTCTGGCGCAGCTTAGCCTCAGTTGCTTTTGCGCCATTAAACCAAATTTAACTAACTAACACCGTCATTGCAACCATCGGTGATCACCTACACCGCATAAAATGACATGGCGCTCTTTGGCCACTCATGGCCCTTGCGCCACAAAACGCCACTAATCATCATCATCAGCGAGGCCAAACAAAACTGGCTCCACGGCTGCAATCACTCCTTGTAGGAAATGTATTAAAATTGCTCACTTGCTTCATTTAGGGATACAGCGGGCCGAGTGCAAGTCTTTGCTGTATCAGAGAAATTCTTAACAACCATTGCTTATGGTACTGCACATATTGTGAAGGCAGAAAGGGTCTATTCAAGAAACCTTGTCGAAATAGAGCCTGATATTGTTCCATGTCTCTACATAAAAATTCAATCACAAATCTATTTTGTATCGCTTTCCTTTGGGGCTTTGTTTTGAATTTCGTGTTCACATTGTGCAACTTCTTTTAACACGAAAGTGTTGTATGCCGGGGTCTACCAAGATTTCAGTGACGTATTTCCGTCACGGAAATGACGTCGAAAAAATACACATAATCAGAAGACAAATAAAAAAATTTTCGTCACCAGGAGTCGAACCTACGACCTCTTGGTCCGCAAGAAGAGATGCCGGGCACGCTATCCACTGCGCCACAGTGACATACTCTGTCGGCATTACAAACACGCCTTTTATATCTACCACTGTCCACTCACAGTGCTCTTGCTAAAGTGATGTATCATAACTGTGAAAGCCACGATTAGTTTCCTTCGGAACGTCGTTTCTACGCGTCCATCCCATTGGGTGCGTTTCGAATACTAGGAAAAGTACAATTTTGTCGACGCATTAACACACTGCCAGGTGGCGATTTTGCCCCCCAGCGTCGGCGTCGCTCATAGCATCCATCCATACCAAAGGTAGCTCTGCTACGCGCGAGTGTTTAGCGCGGCCGTACCTCCGCGTTCCCAACTTACACTCGACCCGCGAAACATCGCAGCCGGCCAACGGGGAAGACAAGACGCGTGTTGCGTTTCCTTCTGGTCGGGCAGTGGTGCTCAGTAACTCTAACCGTGGCCGGCGCGCAGCCGGCTAATCTCGGAGGCCACGCTCTAACATGCGCTGAGTAGGCGTCCATTGCCCAAGTTCGGCGTCCACTCAGTGACGCTCTTCTGGCTGTCACACCGTTTTCTCTGATTCCGCTCTCACCGTACAGCTACCACAACCATATTGACCACAAGGGTTCGTTTAATCATTGCTCATAGACGTTAGTCGTCGGGATACAGATGTACCACCAAGCGTCAACGTGGATGCATCACGTTAAACGGTGCTATAACTGTCAAGCACCAATAGACATTGTGCAAGCTCTTTTATATCAATGTACAGCAAACATTCAACTACTTCTGTAAGGACACGTTTCACTTTCGTGTTTTACCGATTCCTATGGCAGAGGGATCAACCATGTTTTTTTTTACGCATTTCATCTACTTGTAGGGGTGTGCAAATACTCGAGTACAAATCAAGCAGTGGCATAGCAAATAATACCCTAGTTACACGGGCTCGCAAACCTCAGTTACGACAAACCTCGGTTTACTGGAATGCACTACAGTCACTGCCAACGGCAGTTGGCACCTGCTACATAGCAAAATATGCCCTTGGTTTGGGTATGTTTGAGGCTGCGAAGCAGGTCACGTGACACTCAGCTTCGCGGATAAAATTAAACACTTAGCTGCTTATCAAGTGTATAATGGTAAATGAATTTTTTTAAACACCCTTCCTGCTGGCACCAGGAGTCCCCGAGCATATACCATGAAGTGTTTTGAGGATATTTGGCACAAAGAAAGGCTGGTCTTGCCAAGACAAACCGTTGCTTGATATATTTAATATTGCTTTGTTTGGCGCATAGTTTGTTTTGCTGGACTGTTTTACGTGTCAGCATCTCTTTTATTGAAAAAGGCCAGTTCACGCTCTTCTGGGAACAAGTATCAGGGTCCGTTGGAGCGGCGCAGGAACCCATGTCAGCCTTCGACCGCCGACATAGGTTCTGCCATTTTGTTAGGTAGTTTCCTTAACTGAGATGGTCAACCTCAGTTCGTAGCAACTACGGTCAGTGGAATAACTAGTTAATCTTCGCTATTGCTCAGGAAACATGTTGCCGACAGAGCTGATATCTGCAAACGATCTCTATCGGCGAGAAAAGGCATGTTATGAGAATGGTAGTAATGCAGCTGTCTTCAAAGATCGTTCTTGAGCCAATGCATAGCGGTGACTGAAATTCGTTGCACCGTGCCGAGTCTTGCTTATTTCGTTGGACATGTGTGTACGCAATGTTGCAGAACAGAAAACATTGCCGCCTTGAATGGAGGTGCCGTAATTAATTTTGTTGCCTTGCTCTCATGTAGCTTTAGTCTGTAGCTCTTTTGGTTTCATGGCATGCGATGGTTTCCAACTTGGCTCATTCACTGGGGCAGGTAGTTTGGTTCAGTGAACATATCGTCAGCGTCACCCCACTGTGGGCATTGCAAGCCTTAGAGGTACTACAGAAGAAAAAAAATTGAAGGACACTTTGTAAATTCCAAAGTGTGTTCGGCTATAGTTCGGCGAACGCCTGTGCCCATTGAGACGGGGTCAGTCAGAATGGAACGCGATGCGCCCGTCACCCTTCTTGCATGATTGGACACGCTGGGCGCAGCGACGCTACGCGAGCAAAGCGCCCAGAGTCCAACGCAAGGCGCGACCGGCGTTCGTTGGCGCGCCCCGGCGGCCACCTGGCTCCGTGCCAGGGCACGGACGGACAGACGTGAGCGTGAGACACTAAAGGCTTTCGCCTTAATAAAGGGCGGGCCAGTGTACATTGAAGATTCATGTGACAAATAGAAGAGAATGACATAGCTGTATTTTGAAAATTAGTAGAATCGTACTAGTACATTCAATTCCTTATCTACTGCTCACAAGTGGTCTAGCCTGGAGATCATGTAGGTGGAGCCACACTTGGCTCACTGGTGAAACAAGAGTTTCGTTCAATTATTTATGCACGGTACCTTGGCCGAGCATTGCCATTCAGTTTACTGGTATATGTTGTGTCGGTAAATATGTTTCTTCAATTTCATGAATATAGGCTCTATGTTAGAAAATAGAATCTGTTTCAAGCTAGTCAATAAAGTGTGTTTTACTATTCTAAATGACTGCATTGATGTCCTGTACTTTTCTTTAGGAGTTCTGTTTAAACACCTCAGCACAAGTGGATTGAATGTGACTATAGATTTAATGTTGTGAAAAACACATGTGATGAAGGTAATAAACATTTTACGCCCAAGCTTTGGTCTCTTCCTCAACTTTTCTGTAAAATTAGTGCTTGGTCTTGCTCAAAGAATTTAGTCAGACCAACCGATTTATTAATATATATGTACACTCAGTTGATTTGTGCAGCTGGTATAAACACCAAAGTTATGTTCTAAATTTATGACCATGTACAGATAGGAGAATAATAGCTGAGGTGTTGATTAGAAGCATGTTTAAGTGTAAATTGACTGAAAATCTGTGTTTACAGTTTGAATCTATGCCTAAAATAGGAAGCACTTTACTATTTTACGGTTGTCTAGGACCATTTAGGCATGCCGACCGTCACAATTGTCTTCCCTGGACGGACGGCTGGACAACCAGACCACGCAGCGGAACTCTCGGCAGTACCTGGCTGCTAGAGAGCGTGGTCGCCAGGTAGCCGATAGGGGGGCCTGCCGTTGCACTTGACAGCAATAGCAGTGGTGCTTGCACCTCGCGGACCAACAGGCCTTTCTTTTCTCCAGACATACTTTAGGTGCTCCTGCTTAACTGCGGATTCCAGAACCAGTGTACCTTTCAGACCTGAATAAATCTGACAAATTGTTGTGCCACTTCGTTCTCTTGCTCAGAACACTGCCACAAGTATGCGACTGTTGCCCAGATCTATGCAATAGAACTGTCTTCACAACTCTTTGGCTATGCCTACATTGTATGTAATGATCACCGTGCATGCACCTGACAGCCGATTCATCGAGTCTTCACCATACGTATCGCTTAATTGTGTGCCACGTGGTTACAAAATGGCGGCAGGCAGTCACTAGAGTACATGTATTAGGGCAACATCTGCGAATAAAAAGCTTAGCACTCTCACTTCTTTACATTAGACGTGAAAAATGGTCGGCCACGATGGCTGGCAAAATGTGAGTCTTGGCATTTTAGTTAGGAACAGACCCAGGTGGTCTAGTGCTATGATGTCTTCAAGGTCAACCTAACGGCACTGAGCAGCCAGTCGTAGAAATGTACTGAGCAGCACTGAGCAGCCAGTCGTAGAAATTGTTCAAGTTGTTTGTGCCATTTTCTTTGCCCGCTTCACAGTTCATCACCGATGGCTTCCACCTCGCTTTCGATATAAGTACAGTAGGTGATACGACATCGTTCATTTCATGGAATAAATAAGGTGGCAACAGGACACGAATGAACGCGGAGTCGTTCGTCCATGTCACTTCTAGTGTTTGTCTCGGTGCCTTATTCCTTGCATGAAAATGCACCAACTAGCCCAACAAAAATTATTCACTGCGCATTTTAAAGCCAATCATAACAAATTGTAGCAGCACTTGAGAAATAAACCGTACTATAAGATAGCTGCTTTTACTATTGTATGTTTCTGTTCTTCAGAAGGGCTTTAGATTTCAAAGTTGGCTTCAAGTCTAAAGAAGAGGCACCTGCATGAGGTGTTACCCACAGCCTGAACGCGAAGGGGGCTTGCGATGACACGTCCCCGAAAACTATGGAGGATTACAATGAAAGGAACAGCCAACCTCACGCCAATCTTGCTGCAAAAAAAAAGCTCGAGATTGGCGTCGAACATAAACCAGCACGTGCCCTAACTTATAAAGTAAACTCTACATAAATCACACAATGTATGCGGACACCTATCTGTAGTGAGGGGTGCCACACCCTGGCAACATTGTGTAAGAATGCGAATTGCTGCACTAGAACATCAGCTGTCCCACTTTGAGGACATAATCTCACAGATGGCAGTGGGAAACTGTGTTTGGTACTGGGGATTGTGGGAGCCAGCTGACACTGCTTGACCATGCCCGGTGAGCTGCAAATGTCAGTGGAGCCCTGTACTGAGGGCCCCGCTCGCTTGACCAAAAGCCTTATTATAAAATTTCTCACTACTACTGCCATAAATCACCATCATACACTTATCCCTTTTAGCGGTTGTGGCTACGTTTGTGTGTGCAAAATTTTTTGCTTGCTTTGGCTACTTGTGGCCAAAAAGAGAACAAAATACATTGTTGATTATCTAGATGAATTGAACCTTCTGCCTAGTCGATATGACGGCTTAACCTCAGTCTCTTGCGTATGACCGTAGCCGATCACTTTGGTGAAGCACTACGATGTTCAATGGATCATTCGACTTGCCGCTTTTCAGAAGCAATGTCAAAAGTATTAATTTTCTTGTATCAAAATTAGTAAAAATGAAAAACTAATTACGCACACATCAGGAGCCTATAATTGCATACTTTTTACGTCGAAATGAAACACGACTCACTGCAGAATGAAGTAAATAATTAATACTAATTACAATTAATTGCTTTAACTCAAAAGATCGCATTCATTTTCTTTCTTGGAATGTAATATTGAGTGCCCTGGAATTGTATTATGCGCATTTGACGCATTCACCAACAGTGCATCATAATTTGCGCCTGAAGGGGATATTAATAGAATGTGAAATAAATGTTAAAAGTTTAGAAATCTTTTTTGGAACCAAAAGTCTTCACATATCAGTATTAGAATGATGCTACGAATATCGGTATTTTTTTTGTAGTGTTTTGATCACATTGGTTGAACCAAACAATTCGTTTCACATTTACCGATGCACAATTTCACATTTACAGATGCAGAACAATGTAGGCCCCATAAAAAGCTACGCTGTTGCTCGTGCTAGCTCAGTGATTATGATGCTCGGCTGCTGACAAAGATGCGGTTTAATCTCAGCTGCAGCAGTCGTATTCACATGGAAGGGAAACGCGAGATGCACGTGTGCTGTCTATCGCCAGTGCAAGTAAAATAACCCATGCGGTTGAAATTACCTGCAATGCTTCTCATAACCGGAGGCGGTTTCGGACGTTAAGTATTATAAAACAACTATCATAGCCTGTGAAATTGCAGTGAGCTGGTGGGGGAAATCACGGTGGCATCACCAGCTTCGCTTTTTTTATGCGCACTGCCTTGGTTAAAACAAAACTGAAATGCCAACATCTGTGCATTTGTATTATTGCAAAAGCGCAATTTCTAATGAAAGTAAGATTCATTTTTCAGAACGTTTTTTTTATTTGATGTTCAACGCATGAACGTTTTTGCATGCATGGTTGTGGTGCCCGTTGGCATTGCAGGCCATGCAATGCAGGACTGGGCACCAATCTAAAAATCCCTAGATTTTCCTCTCTTTCTCTAGGTCACCCGTGGACGGGTGACCGACTGGACGGGCTGGGAGAAGTCGACCGAGCTGCTGCAGTACGCATCACCTGAAGGGAAAGAGTATCCCGCCCAGGCGATGCCACCGCAGATGAGCGGTCGGGGGAAGGAGTATCCCGCCCAGGCGATGCCACCGCAGATGAGCGGTCGGGGGGAAGGAGTATCCCGCCCAGGTGATGCCACCGCAGATGAGCGGTCGGGGGGAAGGAGCATCCCGCCCAGGCGATGCCGCCGCAGATGAGCTGTCGGGGGGGAGGAGTATCCCGCCCAGGCGATGCCGCCGCAGATGAGCGGTCGGGGGGAAGGAGTATCCCGCCCAGGCGATGCCGCCGCAGGTGAGCGGTCGGGGGGAAGGAGTATCCCGCCCAGGCGATGCCACCGCAGATGAGCGGTCGGGGGAAGGAGTATCCCGCCCAGGCGATGCCGCCGCAGATGAGCTGTCGGGGGGGAGGAGTATCCCGCCCAGGCGATGCCGCCGCAGATGAGCGGTCGGGGGGAAGGAGTATCCCGCCCAGGCGATGCCACCGCAGGTGAGCGGTCGGGGGAAGGGTATCCCGCCCAGGTGATGCCACCGCAGATGAGCGGTCGGGGGGACAGTATCCCGCCCAGGCGATGCCGCCGCAGATGAGCGGTCGGAGAAAGGAGTGGGATGCAAGGAGGTGGAGACCCAAGTGGCGTGGCGGCGTCTGAAAGGGGCGCCCCGTCGAGTGTGCGGCGTACTGGGAGCTGGACCAGGAGGCGCGGAGACGGCATCCTGCATGCTGTGCCATCTCTCGTGATTCAAAAGACCGCGTGCCGATGGAAAGGCCGCATCGCAGATAGGGCGCTGGTGACGCAAGGGACCAGTAGTCACCGAGAACCCGGAAGCCAGGCAGGGGTGGCTGGAAGGGCGCGCCGTGAGAGTGGCGTCACATATAGAACACAGGTAGGCGCGCTCCTGAACATGAGTGCGATGTTCCTTCGGCAGGTGTCGCCTCAGGGACTGCACACGCGACGTCCAAGAGGCGCCGCCGTATGATGTGCTGGAGCCCCTCTTAAGACGGGATGGAGGGCAAAATTGACTGAAAATGCGATTTTTCAATTTTCATAGCACGATATTCCAGCATTACTGAGAAGTGCTTCCATGAAGTGGCGCCTTTTTACGCGCAGTGGAAAGCATTCAAAATTGGCCCGAAACGCGCCTTATCCCGTGCCTGCACCACGGCAACTCGAAATTTAAATGGCGTTTTCTCCAAACACTACTTTGCGTCAGAAAAGGAACATTTTCTCTGTAACCACTCCAGCTATCAAGTGCAAACTTTTGTGACTTCGTTCTGAATAGCATGCGCCTTTTCTGAAGCAAAAGAATGGCGTTGCCACCACAACTGCATTTTTTAAAAAAAGCTTTTCTTAAAGAAAAACGCCCAAAAATTCTAGTCATCAAACATCTAAATTTTTAACTAAATAATGGTCATGCTTACAATTATTATTTTGGTTGAGAAGGGGATCCCCTGGGCACATGTAATAACCAGAAGAGATTTTCCCTATTTTACATGCAAAATTTTTTTCACACATGTGTTTAAAAAAAATAAAAATATTAAAATGATTTAGTTTTTATTATTTTTAGAATGGGTTTGTATATTCTGGCCAAATTCACAAAACATCTAGCAAAATCTTCATTCAAGCCACATGCAAATTTTTGTGGAGTTTGCTTCAAAAATAACAGAGTGATGGGCAGCAGCAGTTGCACACCTGTCTTTGCTATCCATCCCCCCCTTAATGCACCGAAACACCGGGGGGGGGGGGGGGGGGGGACTGGCAAAATGATGGAGAGGACGCCTCGAGCCAGGCTCGATTGACGGGGCCTCACCGGAGCAGCAGGCAACGAAGGAACCGACGCTGAGGACCTGTCAGAGGCCGAGATCGAAGATGCAGATCCTGGCCGATGGCGTTGTGCACATGGCGGCGCCGGGGAATCGGCCGCGGGTGGTGCCGCTCGCCTCCGAGATGGTCGAGGGGGCGGCGTCGCAGAAGGCGAGGACCTCCTCCGGGAAGACCCTGGTTGACCCAGGTCATCCGAAGCGACAAGGGGCCGCCTCCGTGTACCACGCATTCTCGTCCACGTAGCAGGTCCAGGCGTGCCCGGGCGGTGGCGGCGGTGGTGACGAGGCCTTCCTCCGCGCGGCTGCCACTTGCCACGAAATGCCGCTCGAAGAGCAAGGCTTAGTGCCCTGGAGAGGGCATTTATGCCCTGTCCTCTCGACACACGACAGCCGTCGGCTGCATACAGTCCCGGCTTCCCACTTCCATTTGGGCCGACTAACCTATCCTGCAGTTGTAAATAGTAGTTATTATGACTTAGATGCGACAACATTGTGGAGTTATTTATGCAGAGCAGAAAGGATAACAGCAATACATATGGTACAGGTACAAAATCTCGGTTGTCGATTTTCTCTTTCATAACCCCTCCGCCACCTTGCGGGATTCCGCAGAACTCATTTGCAATACTTGTGTCTATGTGCTTCGAGTTGTCGATGAATTCGCCCTCGCGCTGCCAATTGCTAGCTTCCTGGTTAGCTCAATTGGTAGAGCGACCGCCCCGGAAAGGCGTTGGTCCCGGGTTCGAACCCCGGACCAGGACGAATTATTCGGCAACTAAGAAGCTTTTCTTTCTGAGAAATCCGTACGGATTTCCTTGTGGCTTCATGCTACAAACGGGTGGTTGTCAATTTTCCCTTTCATAACCCCTCCGCCACCTTGCGGAATTCCGCAGAACTCATTTGCAATATCTGGATTACAGTGCATTGCATGCACGCGGATCTTTTTCAATGACTGCCAGACATGCAGGTTCAGGAATGTTAGAGCCGACAGGAAAACGATTGGATACTGCGTGTTTGATGCCAATATGATGCATTAAAGTACTTATCCATCACGTGGGGTAAATATTGCATTATTAAAAACAATACGCCCGACCTTGTAGTCTACACTGATGCATCGTGCAGCGAAAGCGCACATCACGTCTCAGCTGTTTTTTTACTTGTTTTTTTAAGCCAAACATGCATCCCTGAACCAGTTCTTGTTCATCTCGACACAATCACTTTAAAATAACGGCGCAGTTACTGTTGTCCTCTTGTTCGGGTATTTTCTCATTACATGAGTACCGGAACATATTTTTGACAGCAACTTGGTTATAAGGTACACAGCCGCTTCTTCGAGATCCTTTTCCTTGAACAGATGTTCGCAGAAGCTTAAATATGTTTGTCATACTTTCTAAATTCTGTTGACTGTTGAGGTATGCAAAACATGCAACTACGTAAATGTCCCGTGCCTAGCTAAGCAGCCAGCTGAAAGCTCTACAGCAAAAGTGCCTCAAATGCAACATGTTAATGTGCGCCATACAATGACCAGTTTATGTCGCTGTTTTCCATCACCACAATCATCACCATTATTACGCAGTGTTATCTTTTGTAAGAACATTACTTATCCCTTTGTACACAAATGTAATGAACGCCGTCCGCGCTGCACAAAATGTATCACTGTACTTCAGCTGTATATGTAACACGCAGAGGACAAAAAAGTTTCCTCCTCTGTGACTCCAGTCAATGTATGCCAGCTGTCTGTACTTTAGGAATTCGGCATATTTGTGTTTGTTTATTCGGTCAACATAATCTCTTCACACCTTACAGCGTGCCAAATGAACGCTCCTGTGAGTTCTAAGGTATGCTAAGTAAGGTTGCCACGCTTGTTTTCAACTAAGCCAGCTGTTAGTGGCTAAGACCAACAGGCAATGTAATCGTCTTTCACAAATGGTTCTGTTGTACGTACTTCTCGTGCCTCTGCCTGAGTCTCCTACAGCACCCTCAGCTGTCTCCCACACTCGGAGAGCCGGCCAACCACCTCCAGAGCGGGGAACCATGATGATGCCGCCCTGGTCGCCCATAAGAAATTAATGCGGAGCAATTTTTTTATAAGGTGCACATATAAAGTTTATTTAAACCATTATCATAGGTACAAGGTAATATGCACATGGGCAATGAAAAGTAAAGGAACTGAACAAGACGTTACGACAAAAGGCAAATGAAGGGTGTACCACAAGCATGACATGCGACCAAACGTCACTGCGATTCATCAATGCTTATTTCCTTGCGTCCCTAGATACAGTACATAACAATATAGGTTGCACTGAACATTTACTTCAAATAGGTGAAGCATATCTATAAGTTAATGAAGCAACCACTTCCGGTGTGCAAGGTTATAACACGAATGTCTGCAGCTGCTTTAGGTAGGTTTTATTGCAAGAGCTGCGAAAGTGCCTCACGTGCAGAACCGCTGGTGCCCTGCTGGCTCCCCACAGAGACGTGGGCCGTTGGGGCAGGCTGCGGTGTTGTTGCAGGCTGCAGGGGTGGAGCGGGCCTCTATGTCGAGAAAGGCTGTGGCATTGGGGCGGGCCGCATCGGGACGGCGACAGCAGCGGCTGCCTCCGCAGGCCTTGGTGCGTTGTTGTCCTGCAATACATGGTGAACACATAAAGCAGATTATTTCGGTCACTTCGCGTTACTCCACTATGCGACTGATGAACTTGTCAACTACTTGCCCAGTCTGCAGCACCTTAATAGTGCAGCCAACTTCTCATCCCTCTTATGGCAGACTACTTCTCGTGAAACAGACTGTCTAACTCTCAGACTTGCGGCTTATTACTAAATGTGTACTTCAAGAAAGGATTTGTCAAGCGCAACTGCTTACATTGGTCTCAAGAAAGCACTTATGTGTTCTCGCAAGATTTTCGATTGTGCACAACAGGAATATCACATGCTCCATGCTGCAATACGCTTCAACCGAGACACTCGGCAACAATAATAATTCCCACCTCATTTTCACCGGTAAAGAGCCGGACCGCCACGGAGTCGGGCGCCGTCCTGTCGAGAATCGCCAGGACCCGGCCCTCGACACCTCCGAGCCTTCTTCCCCCCCCGTCCTCCTGCAAAGGCATAAAGAAAAGTTAAAATACATCCCCCCAGTCTGTTGCAAGCAATGAGGTCACCTTCTCTCCCTTTCTATGTCTCTCGGCAGCTTGCGGCTGTCGTAGCACAGCCGCGACCATTATTTGCGCCTCAGCTTGACCGTTTTCACGGCCGGCCCCAGCGCATTGAGCGCGGCGGTGACTTCTTGCCACAAAGCTACGTTGCGAGCAGCGCCCATGCTTGACGTGAAGGCTGCTGCGCTTCTCGCCAAGGTTGGGTTCTTCCCCATAAAGCATATTAAAAGATCGGCCTGCGCCCGCGATACTCGAGGCTGCGCCATTTTTATTTCTTCCTAAGCTTTCGCCGGAACGCAGCAAACAATCATAACAGTTACACAGCATGCTAAACGAGCACGTTTACGCATATTAAACTCTATTCCGTCAAGTCATTACGAATGAAACACTGATACGGGCGTGTACATGAAAATTTCACCAAACACATTTTTCCGGTATGTTCAATCCAGCAGATATGTGCGAAACATACGGCAACGGAAAGGAAACATGACCGGCACACTTCCATGTAATACAACATACAGTACGCTGTAACTACGCTCGCTCACGCGCCATCGCATTAAAAAACAAAAGGTGTTGCTTACCGGATATTACACGACAGATGTACAGGCTCCCCATGTTCGCACATATTTGCTTTTCTTCTTCGTTATCTGTAAGAACAAAAGCGAAGTAAACATAACGGGATAACGGTATGCTTTGCATTGTTTACTCACCGTACGGCTGGAATTTCACGATTTCCTTGTTCTTCGCAGCTCGCCATGTCCCTCAGCGACGAAAATGCTCTGGAGTAGTGGCGATCACATTCTTCTCGCAGCTTTATATGCCATAGAACGCAAAAGGCGTCTCGCAGAGACGATCAGCTGTTTTTTTTACACAGCGACCATCCTAACTGAATTGGATTGGATGCAAAAGCGACTAACATGTGGCTACGACTCTCAAAATACGAGAGTTTTTCATTTACATTGCAATACGCTTCATTCACGCCAGCGCTAAATCCTATAAAACAAATTTATTTTAATTTACGCTCGCGGACAAAATAAATTGAATATACGGACCCTCCGCGGCTCTCAGCCAGAAAGTCGCTAAAGAAAATAAATTTCCCCCCCTGAAGGTGCTTCACATGGGCTCCCGCTTCTCGCGCTTCTCAACTAGCATCACGGCTCATGACCAACCTCATTCTGGCATCTGCTTAAAAGGCAAGATGAGAGGAATCGGCGGACACTAGCCACCACCAAGTGAGTGTCCTATTTCCTGATTTTTGTGAGGCTTCACACCCGCCTTGCTAAACCTAACGTCGAACGCAAGCCCATCGGAGGACGTGCCGTTAGCGCGCGGCGCGTGCTCGCGACGCTCGAGCGCTCCTGGGAGCATTGCACCGGCGCCAGCCCACGCGGCGACCAGTTTCCAAGATGAGTCTAGCAGACGAAAAAACAAACGACACGCCCACTGACCAGCTGGACGATACCAACGCGATGCATACGGACGCGACCGACATTCGGAACGCAGCGGCTACCTGGAGGTATGACGCCAGCAGCGGTAGAACAATTGAACGTGAAAGCATTTGGATCACGAGAGGTAGAAAAGGCAAGAAAGACGCCGGGGAAAACACGGCACCAGAAGGAAAGCAACGCAAAGAAGAACCGTCAACGCAGCAACCCCAAACCCACCGTCGCAAGCATATGATGCCACCCCTACCATTTGACGAATACAAGGTTGTATACCGTCCACAAGCAGGCCTCGAGCTAGCAAAGTGGAACAATATCGCCATCATGCACACCATCGGAAGAGCCAGTGGCCTCACACAGCAAGTCTTCGGCGAGAAAGTGTGCGTGCAAGTCCAGCGACTAGAAAACCTGATTATAGCAAGCACGGCCGAATGGGAAGACGCGAAAAAACTCGAAAGCATCACCAGCATACAACTTGGCGGCACTTTCTTCACCGTAAAAGGCAACACGAGAACACCGGACGACGTATCCCGCGGTGTCATAAGCGGACTTCTGCCCGGCACGAGTGAAGAAGAACTCAAGGCAGGCCTCCATGCACCAGCGCGGTACACAATTCTCCACGCCCGTATGCTCGGGCAATCGTCCGCGGCGGTGATCTTTTTCCAAGGACCGCACGTACCTTATTACGTCCGTTCCCCATAGGTCGGCACTTTAAGGGAGTACTCACTCAAACTCACTCACCACAATTTTTTCAGCCTTCGCACTCACTCACGTTCACACTCACGTCCACTCACACTCATGAGTACTCACTCATACTCAACTCACCACGTTCAAATGAGTGTGAGTGAGTGTGAGTTGAGTGCACTCATGAGTGAGTGTGCCGAGCTCCAAGGTCGGCACTTTAAGGGAGTACTCACTCAAACTCACTCACCACAATTTTTTCAGCCTTCACACTCACTCACGTTCACACTCACGTCCACTCACACTCATGAGTACTCACTCACGTTCACACTCACGACCACTCACATTAATGAGTTCTCGCTCACGTTCACACTCACGTACACTCACACGCATGAGTACTCACTCATACTCAACTCACCACGTTCAAATGAGTGTGAGTTGAGTGCACTCATGAGTGAGTGGGCCGAGCTATGCCGTTCCCACAGTCTCGACTTTCGATGCAGACCCTATCGAAAATAGGTGCAATATTGCAGGACCTGCGGCAACACGGGACACCGTCAGGACGTTTTCCCACGACCACTGCCAGACTTCTGCTCTAAATGGCGCAAGACCAACCAACCATCCGACCACGCGTGCAAACCCGCCTGTAAGCTATGCGGAGAGGAGCATGAAACTGCAAGCAAAGATTGCAAGAAAAGGCTTAAACCCAATCCACCGCCATTCCATATCCGACAGCAACAAATGGACAGGCTCAAAGCACGACACTGTCGCAAAAGTCTAGGGGACGAAGATTTTCCGGAATTAGGAAGCCAAACCACCAACTTCCGCAGCAACGCTGGCAGCACTCCCACACGACGTCAATCAAGGCCTATACTCCGACCATCCTCACGAACACCATCCCGGTCACGCTCATGCTCGCACTCGCAGTCGCGCTCGCACTCGCCCAAAAGAGTGAGCTATGCGACTGCAGCAAGTGAGTCGAGCGGCTCCGGAGCTACAACCAAGTGCATGTCTTCGTCGCTTGACAATGAAGCATTACGATCTCTCCAAGATAGGGTGCACAGTCAACAAAGTACATTACAGCATCAAGCCAGTCAACTACAAAGCCAACAGGCCCTTATCGATAAGCTGATACAGAGCCACCAGAAACAGCAAGACAATACGAACAAGCTTCTTAGAAAATGTGAGGAGCAAAGAGACCTCATAGACAAGCTGCACCAGAGATGCACGATCGACCAAAAGAACGGTGGACAACCGGGTACCCTCCTTCCCACAGCAGATATGGAATCTATTGTCGACGCAAGGTTCAAGATCTTACAAGAAAGCCTCATGAAAAGCATCCACACTACAGTTGAGAACATAGTGCAGTCAGCAATAGCAAATTTCGCCGCAAGCATGACCAACAAGATTACCACGTTAGACGCCAAAGTAGACGGACTTGCAGCGCAGCTAAACAACTTTATAGCATACGTGAAGAAGACTTACGTCACCAAAGAGCACCTCAACACTTCCCTAACTGACGTTCATCCTGACAGGAAGAGGGCACGAGGAAATGGTCGAAGTACTTCTCGCTCAGTTTCCCCTACCCGCGAGCGCCAGCGGGGACCTGAACCGATTGATGATGGCGGTCCCTAACCCAAGGACGACAAACACGCTCTCAACTCACCGCATCTGGCAGTGGAACTGTCGTTCCTACCGTCCACGCCATGCTACCTTACAAGAATTTGTCAAGCAAGACCCACCCGACCTTATAGCACTCTGCAAGAAACAAATACACGGAATGTGCGGCTGCAAGGGTACAACGCCCACGTCCAAACAGAGCGCACAGCAATACTCACAAAAAGAATCTCACGGTGCAGGCATTGGAACCGGTCAACACACCTATCGAACATACCATGATAGCAGTAATACCGGAAAGGAAATCGCACAAGAGACTCATTGTTGTGAGCGTGTACAGCCCCCCCAAAAGACCGACTGCCAGACTTCGACCTCTTAGTACGAGAACTGAAGAAACGCGCCGATGGTCACCAAGTGGTTATAATGGGAGACTTCAACGCCTCTCACACGGCTTGGGGCTACTATACCACTACAAAGAAAGGCGCCCGAGTACACGACACTGCTCAGCAGCACAGACTGACTCTGTGGAACGATCCACTCTAGACAACAAGGGTAGGGAATAGTCTCTCCAGAGACACGAACCCAGATCTCACGTTCACGCTAAACGTGCGCTCGGCAGAGTGGAGCTGTCTCCCAGAAACCCTGGGCAGTGACCAATACATCGTCCAGTTAAACGTAGCTCACACTCGCAAACCCACCAGGATTGGCACGGCCCAAATAACGGAGTGGAACTCCTTCAGAGAGGCCCTAAATGTTGAGACCACCATCGATAACATAGACGACTGGATGAGGAAGGTCCTCGACGTGGCGGAACGTCACACGAAAAGAATCCAGCTGAATGAGAAAGCACCAGCCGTTGACACGCACCTCCTCCATCTCTGGGAAGCCAGAAGATATCTCCTTAGGAGATGGAAGAGACAGAATCTGAATAAGCAACTCAAAAAGAGAATAGCCCGGCTTACTGAACAAGCACAGGAATATGAAGAAAAGCTCGCAAGACTGGTATGCATTCTGCGACGCACTACGGGGAACTCTAAGCACTAAGAAAACGTGGCACATTCTTCGCGCTCTCCTCGGCAACGGTCCTACAAGGACGCAGCAGCGGAAAAACCTCTGCAGGCTGGTACACAACTATGCAGGATCAGAGGAGAATCACCTTCGACAGGTCCAGAAGAAGCTGTTCGAAGACCCACCTATAACCACGACGGCACACGACAGAGCATACGGTGGAAAACCAAACCCGGAACTTGATGAACCCTTTACACAGGCTGAACTCTGCGGAGCACTTTCTGCACTCACCAGAAACAGCAGCCCAGGCAAGGATCGAATTATCAACAAGCATCTCCGCAACCTTCCACAGCAGGCAATCGAAGCCCTACTCCAGCATTTCAATGAATGCTGGGAGAGCGGAGAAATACCGGCAACCTTGAAGCATTCGGAGATCACCATGATCCCAAAATCCCAACAAGCCCCTCAGCATCGAGAACCTGCGCCCCATTTCCCTTACGTCGTGCGTAGGGAAACTATTCGAGCACATGGTACACAACCGACTAACTCCGTACCTCGAGGACAAGGGACATTTTCCGCACATAATGTTCGGATTCAGGCAACACCTATCAACACGAGACATCTTCCTTCTGCTCAAGGAAGACCTCATCGATCACCTGAGTACCAGAAGCAAATCTTCAATTGTAGCCATTGATATAAAGGGAGCTTTTGACCACGTGTCACGACGCTATCCTCACCAATCTTGAACACCTGGACTGCGGGTCTCGGGTATACAACTACGTC